>CM038219.1:6307520-6423535 GCA_021442155.1 Cymbidium sinense
TTCCGGATCCGCTCCGCAGCCCGCAAACCGGCCGATCAAGGCTGCGTCCGCAGGCCGTCCTGCAATTTTGCGCTCCGTGCCTCTGCTGTCTGTTCCGCAGACCCGTCCCTGAAGCCGCAATCGTATTCTCGCGTCTCACACAATCTCGCGCTCGCGCATCCATGGCCAGTCCTGCCGCCTGTTTCACGCCATGCCACTGGCCTGAGCCATACTCGTAGCGTGGCCTTGGGCCAAACCGTGCCAGCCTTCAAACCATCCTTCTCCGCAGCCCACAAGCCTGCACAGCCACCTTCCTTCTTCTCGCAGCCACAACCGTGCAGATTTTGCCGCAATCAGCCTTGATCGAAGAACATCAGGCGCAGGTTCTTCTTTCGGTTTCCGACATCATATTCCTTGCATTACCTCAATCTTCGCTTCATCACAATCGGAGGAAGCAACACCGTCAAGAGGCGGGTTCTTCTTTCGATTTTCGACGTCGCATTCCTTGCATTACCTTTCCAATCTTCGATTCATTGCAATCGGAGGAAGCAACACCATAAAGAGGTGAGTTCTTGCTTTTCGATTTCGCGCATTCTCGCGTCAGCATTCTTCAAATTTGCTCGATGTAGCCAAAAGCAAAGCAATCAGGCGGTTCTTCTCTTGGTTTTATATCTGCCTTGTTCCTACGGCATTGCTCCCAGAAAATGAGTATATATATATATATATATATATATATATATATATATATATATATATATATATGTTTCTTTTATTGAAGGCCTCATTCTTTTCGAGAGGCAAAGAGATAAAAGCATTGTGATGTCACAAGACAGCTCGATGCCTCAGAGAGGCGTCAAGGAGTACAATCCGTTAGATGTCTCCCAGACAAAATGTTCTGAAATTTTTGTCAATTTCTAGACTTAGAAAAAAAGAGGAGGCAGATATATATTGCATTCTTCGGGTTAGAAGGATAGGCCTGTGCTCAGATGACGATGAGATGAAAAAATTAGTTGTGGTGTCTCAAGACACCACTCTTTCGTCTTAGGAATAAGCCAAAATACAGCGATGACCCCACTTGCGAGGGAATGGCTGGAGGCTACTAAAATTTAGACTAAAATTTAAGACTTACACAAATTCAAATGGAAATTATCAAAACTTAAGTCAAACAAAAGAATATATGATAAATATGACAATAAATATTAAATCAAAGAGAAATAGGGGGAGAGCACTTCAAGAGAATTTTTGAAAGAATAGAATACTCATTTAAAATGTAAGTAAAATTTGGGGAGGCTAATATTAAACTCACAAATTCTAATAGTAATTCTCTACGGCTCATATTGAAGTAATGAGTGAGTTACCCTTTCTTGTAAATTCCTCAAAATTAAACAAGTTTTAATTGAAATTTGAGGAGATTAATACTAAACTCATAAAAAATTTACAATAAATTTAAAGTCTGTAAAATTTGATATATAGTAAGGATGAATCCAAATTGAGTTTAATAAACTTATCTGAATATGGAGGTGATTCTATACTAATAAGCATGAGTAGGGATAAATATCGAAATCGACATAACTTATCAAAAGTATTGAGCATAATCAAGTTTGGAGAATTACAAAACTCAATAAGTAAGCCTTGTAATATTTTAAACTATCTAAATCAAAATGCATGTTTACCCGGATCTATAACTCTTTTGCAACAGGCGATACTAAATCAAAATCTACAAAAATCATAGCTTTCAATCAAAAAATTAATGAATTTCATTATAATTATAATTTTCAAAATCAATGAAATCACTAATTAGGTAAAATCAACACATGTATGTGCTCGGACATAGAGATTTCAAGTGCAAATTTTGATGTCTGAAAAGGTTGTGCATACTAAAGTTAGAATTAAATGAAAATACAAAATCAATCTCATAATTCAAACATAAAATTACTATACACCCGTCTCGACACTATCTTTGAATGTTTAAATTGTCTTTGTGTAGTTGTTTCCGATTTAGTCTTAGGACTAAACCCGGGTTAACAAAACCTAAAAACTTATAATAAGAGTTGCAAATCAGTAAAATATCCGGTTATGGTGATAGTAAATATACTCCTCTGTTAGCAGCTAAACAGAATTGATAGGATCTAAAGCTCTTAAACACATTCAAATTAATCAATTTTTTAAATCGAATTAAGTAGCAATCTGAAACTGCTTAAATGAAACTTTATCATTAAAAACTTAAATCAAACTCAATCCATCCACCTTCCGCAATTGTTTATCAGGAGTGACAAATTAAGAAAACTCTAACTCACAAATGAGTTAATGTCAAATCAAGTGTTCTACTATGTTCACTCCCAATCAATCTCACACTAGTAGGCGTGGCTGTGTCCTCGAGTGCATGGCTTGGATAGATTCCATAGATGAAGTTATGAGAGTCTTACGTGGTTTAGTCGACTCCATTATATTATCGTATGGCAGTATGCTCCCCAATGGATCTACCCTTTCAGTTGTGAATCAAAGAGTATACTTGATAGGCAAATGCGACCTGTTAAATAGACTTAAGATTGTCTCCTTAGACAAACACCTAGGTATACAAGGATTTCTTAGGCGATGTAACTCATGTTCTTGTTGAGGATCCTTACGTCAAGTTACCTCCTCGATTAAGTACTAGGGACCCGGCTTGGGATGCTTGGGATCTAGATGGGGCATGTCATTATTCCCCAACCGTCAGGTTTAAAGCGAAATAATGAATTTCATAATCAAAATTTTAAACTCCACATATTGTTACTATATCGCTATGCATTATGCGACTAACGAATCGAAAGTTCTCTATTACTTACTGGGAGGGGTACTTAACTATAGGGGCTTGAGCCTATAAGGAACCTGGAACCAAATCTAAAGTCCTCACAAAATGAGGGTGAAATCTCTGGGTAATGTCTTATCTACTATTCCATCTGCCTTCTGAAAATTATACAGACACACTTTAAATCACTCTCTTCAATTCAAATTTATCGAGAGATCAGTGGCAAATTTTTGGAGCCCACAATCCACCTTCTAGAACAGTTTGTCAAAGATGACAAATTAAGAAAACTCTAGCTCACAAAAAAACTAATGTCAAATCAAGTGTTCTGCATGTTCACTCTCAATTTATGATGCACTGACACTCCTAAAAATTAGGCGTGCAATATCCGACACGTGTCGAACACGAACACGGCTTCAACACGCCTCCGACACGTGTCGGACACGGCGAAAAAGTGTCCAATTAAAATAATATTAAAAATTAAAGGACACGTGTGCCCTAAATAATTGAATTAAAATTATATAAAAATATTTTAAGTGTAGTTTGTTATATTTTAAAATATTATAGAGACTTTTAGAAATTTAAAAAATGATATTTGAGCTAAAAAAATTGAACAATAAGATATATTTATTACAAATAATTAAAATTATTATAAATTATAATTAAATTTATAAATTTAGAATTAATAATAAATTTTATTCATTAAAATTATTAAAGTACAATAAAATAAATTACTTAAGTTATATATATATATATATATATATATATATATATATATATATATATATATATATATATATATATATATATATTAATTTAATTAAATTGACTTATTTTTATTATTTTTAATATTTTATCATTTAATTTATACACATTTTATTAATTATTAATGATGATAATGTCATGTGTATTGTCATATTTTTAAAAATAGAAGTGTTTAGTGTCTGTGTCGTATCATATCCGTGTCCCCGTGTTCATGTCTGTGCATCATAGCTCTTAATCAATCTCATGCTAGTAAGGACGTGGCTCTTGTACTCTGATTGCGTGGCTTATCCAATAGGCTCCACAGATGATGCAGTTTTAACCAAAGTCTTCTTATCGGGTGGTTTGGCCAGTAAGACTCCATTATATTATGATCACAAACGTAGCTCGTATGCTCTTCAATGGCTCTGTCCTTTGAGTTGTGAATCATTCGGTATACTTGATTGGGCAAAAAAACCCCTCTGTCAGCTAAAGTAGACTTAAGCCTATCTCATTAGACAAACACCACCCCAAGTCTACAAGGATTTCTTGGATGACATAACACATGTGTTGCTGATAAGGATCTTTCGGTCAGGTTGGCTCGACCACTTCCTCTGACTAAGTAGACTAGGGACCACGGCTGTGGGATGACTGAGATATATAAATCGGCGTTATCATTTCACCAACCATTCGCTTTAAGCTTAAAAGATGATAATAAATCTAGACTCTAAATTACAAAACTCCACATGCTGCTACTATACGCTATGTATTAAGCGACTTAACGACTAGCCTTAATCGAAAATTCTCTCTCAGCATTGAGAGGGGTAATTAACTATAGGTGCTTGCGCCTATATGAAATCTGAAACCAGATCCGAAGTTCTCGAAAATGAGGGTGAAATCTCTAGGTAGTGTCTTATCTACTATTACATCTGTTTTCTGAATATTACATCGACATTCTAAACCATTCTCTCTGCATTTGTCGAGAGGTCGATGGTGAATTTTTGCACACATTAAAAATATCATTATAATTATTATTAATTTAATAAAATACATATTTTAATGTATATAAATTTATTATATATGAATTTAAAAAGTTTAAGTATCAGACATATATATGAATTCATTGAAATTATATTTATGTAGATAAATCTTTTAAAATAACTGATATGTGATTATTAAAATAACAAATATAATCATTCAATATTTTGAAAAAAATTATAATCAAAATTTGAATAAAAAGAAAATGTTTTCACTCCACAAACACAATAATTTATGGTGAATCTTAATATATAGTTGTACAGATTTTATACTAGAACAGTTAGAAAATTAAAAGCGGATCATTTTATAACTCATAACATGGCCTTCAAGTTGTACAGATTTTCATCAGCCAATACGGTATACATATGCAACAGTACAGTTTATAAAATACATCAGAAGTATAAGAACAAATAAGAAAAAATATTACGTGCAGACTTCGGATGCATCCGAAGTCCGCCGCTATTGTTCTTTTTTAAAAAAAAATGGTGGACTGTGATGTGGATTCCGCACCGTGCGAAGTCCGCACATAATATTCTCTCTGCAAACAGTGGCAGTTTACGTGATAGTTTCTCCTTCAAACGTCGGGAAGAATGGATTCACTATATCCACTCTGATCATCGGAAAATACGTTGAGTCCCGCGTAGCTTTTGCGTGGACTCAATCAGCTGACAGCGTGACAGTGCGGCGCCAAAAAATGGCCGTAATAAACGACGCTATTTTTTCGGTTTAGCGCCCGGCGACCAAACTGGGAATGAGTATATCGCGGGAAAAATTAAAAATATCTTCATTTGGGGCGGTCGTATTTTTTTATTTGCGGTAGTGAGAGCATTACGAAAGAGCTATGAAGAAGGAGAATGAATGGAAATGGAGGCGTTGAGGAAATAGGCGATGATGTCGTAAATAAAATGGATCGGTAATCTTTTAAGGAGTTGTAATCCTTCCGTATTCATATTTATTTTTCATGATTTTTTTGTAAAGTTCGAGAAAACATATTCAATGTAATCCTTCGGAAATTGGTGCTTTGATTAATTTTTAGTGCTTTTTTACTCTGTAGTGTCTTTCAGTGTAGCTTTTTTTTCAGTTTGTTTCACTTTCGAGCAGGTTGTTCAGATCATGGTAACTAAATCCCAATCGAACAATGATGTGGTCGATTTTAGATTCGGCTCTGTCATCACCTCTGTGCCTCTGTACCTCTGTACCTCTGCCTCTCTCATACCTCTACTCTGTCTCCTGCCTCTGTGCCCTGCATCTATACCTTCTATACCTCTATACCTCTATACCTATACTCTCTTATACCTCAGCCTCACTTCTCTGCATGCCTCACTTCCTCAGACTCTGCCATACCTTTTACCTCTATACTCTATACCTTCTCTCATATCTTATATCTTTTGTGCCCTCATGTACCTCTATACCTTCTACCTCTGTACCTCACTGCCTCACCTGTCAGTCGGTTCTGACTTGTATTGTTCAATGATTTTTTGGGTATTTTTTTGTGTCTATACTCTCTGGACTAACTGTACCGTCTATGCTCTCTGTACTCTCTGTTTCATCTGTATTCTCTATTATCTGTGAACTGTTTGGACTCTATGTTTTCGCAGATGAATGTCGTGAATGAGCAATGCGATGATGAAGTTGTTTTATGACCCAAATTTGGGGTATCTGCAAAGCAGTTGTGCATAATGAAATAAAACTTATGCGTTGTATTGTGATTATGCACATCAAACTGGTGTTAGAAAAGACCAGTTAGTTATTGGTCTAAGAAATTGAAATCGAGAGATTTTTGTGCAGCGTCGGAAAAACACTCTAAACCATATAACAAAATTCAAGAAAACTCGAGAGGAGTGGTTGTCCGATGATGATCGATTCTGTGGATTTGGAGGGGAATTGGTCGGTTAAAAATATATAGAGCCATAATCATTCAGCAAAGCGGTGATCAGATCTTCTCGATCGCAGATCGTTCGATGAAAGGCATCGATTTTGAAGAGCGATGAAGCGTAGTACAAACAGCGTTGCTATCTAGAGGAAGTTGGTGGGGTAGAGAATATTGATTCACCAAAAGAGATGCTTTCAATTTCATCCGTAAAGAGCGAAGGTCACGGATTGCAAGTGGTGATAGCAAGAATTAATCTGATTGAGGAAAGACAAGCAGACGAGATGTTTGCATGGGATGTTCAGTTGATCGTCGATTGCTTGGTGAGTTTTTTTTGGAGCAATGGTATGTCTAGGGTTGAATTTGATTGTTTTGGGGATGTGATAATTTTTGATACTAGCTATATCAATAAATATAATCTTGTGCGTACTCGTTGGAGTGAATCATCATTGGAAAACGTCTTATTGAGTAGCCTTTTGTCTAAGAGACCATCAAGTCATTCACATGGTTATTGACATTTCTTCGATTGATGGGTGGAAGGCATCCTATAACAATATTTCTTGATCAAGATCGATATGGCGAGCTATCGAGAATGTACTACCGCGTCATAGGTTGTGCCAATGGCATATCTCAAAGAAAGCCCCCTCCAAGGTCCATTGCTTTAGTAGTAACAAGAGAGTTCAAGGGCTATTCTATGCATGCATGAGCAAATGTGACACAGAGGATGAGTTTGAGGATGCTTGGTTCCGCTAGAGGAGGGCAATCATGATCATGCTTGGCTATCGAACTTTACAAAATTAGTAAATGGTCCACCGCATTCAACAAAGATAAATTTTGTATTGGCATGTTGTCCACTCTAGTGAGGCCACAAATAGCGTGTGTGTATTTCAAGGCAACAAGTTCTTGACAGATTGTTTCTTGGGATTGGAGAAGGTGATGGAAACATGGCGAAATGAACATGATGAAGACTTCAAGTGTATCCAGAATTGTTCTGTTGTTAGAGTAGTCCAATTCTTAAGCAAGCGCTTTGTTTTATCTGAGGAAGCTTTACTCTATGTTGAAGAAGAATTTGCATGGAGTTGGGGATTATCTCTGCGTCGATGATAGGCCCATGGAGTACTTGGTGAGGAACTTAGAGAAGAATGCATCCAAAACCCGGATTGTCCACTTTGATGTGTCTACTATGGATATTTCTTGTAGTTGCCGAAATTTGAAATGATGGGCATACTTTGTGCAGCATTAGAGTTCTTAGCGAATGATGTCTGCATTCCTGATAATTACCTCCTCATGCGGTGGTCTACCAGAGCAAAGAGGGACATCTACATCGATGATTCATATAGAAGGTTAGTAAATGTGGAGAGCAGAGATGGAACTGGCATTGTTTTCAGGAACCATATACGTCGATATGCATATCAAATTAGCTCCAGACAGGTAATAAGATTCGAGGATTACATGCTTGCATCTCTTAAGTGACTATCGATGAAGTGGACTCGTAATAAGTGGGAATTCTCCACCGCTTTGATCGCTTAAGAGGAAGAAGGCGACCACATCATCAGCTAAGGATAAGGACAGTTTGAAGGATCCAATCAAGAGACGTCCAAAGGGTGTTTCCAACGCAAGGCTCAAGGCTTATTGGGAGAAATCCAAAAAATCCACAAGTACTTATCCTACTCGATGTTCTATTACTTATAGGTTCTGTAAATATTTAATTCATTATATTTTCTTGTCTTAGAAACAAAAGTGAGAGTCGTAGAATGGGATCGCGCCATGCGGCTCCACTCTCTGTTATGCCCCAGTGCTTTTCACAGGTAAGCCTAGAATATTGCACATTGACGCTGTCAAACATTCATCCATTACTAAGATGTTGTACCATTACTACGATGTTGTACCACAGGAATTCAATTCGACCTCGTCAATCAACCAACATGCTGAAGGGTACACTAAGCTCATGATGGATATTATTACGAGACGGCATTTTGATACATGATATTATCCAAGAAGGCATTTTTTTAATTTCATTTTGCTCGTTTTAGTCATAATCCTTGTATTTTTTTTGCTGTTCATTTCATAACTTGAAATTCTTCTTTTCACTTTTAATCCTACCATTTTTGTAAGTGAAAGCATACAATTTTTTCCTTAATGTCTTCTCAAATTTTTGTTGTTTTAAGTCTAGAATTATTTGGTGAAGAATTGTTTAACTCTATAGCGGATGAGGTTTAATATTTGATTGTTTTGTAGGTCTACATTTCATGCCTCCTTTTTCTTCAGAATGATTTTATGGTTGCTTTGTTCTCTTAAATTGGCATTAGATTCTTAAAGTTAAATAACAAACCAATATGTCATTTTTTCTTGAAGGATGTGTCCAAATTTCTGTTATTAGCTGAAATAAGTCATGATCTCCAAAAAAAAAGGAGAGAAAAAAATTGAGATTGTTCCAAGTTAATTTATGAATCTCAGCTGTTTGATTCAATCAATCACAATGATTTAGATTTCATCAATCGCAATGATTTATGATCTTGTTTAAACCACTTCCTTTTATTTCAGATTTTTGCAGAGTTTAATGAGAAGTTGCTATCATCTTCCAACTATGTTACATCAAGCTCTCGTGCTTATATCTCACATTTGTTTTTTATGTTGCATATTGGTAGATTCTAAATTATTGTAATCCCTTCTTATTAGTTAAGTTTATCTATACAACATTGTAATGATTGACTTTTGGGAGATATGTTGCTTGAGCGGTCAAATTCTCATGTAATGACGGATATGTTGCTTGAACGATCAAATTCTCATGCGCTTGATTTGTCATTTACCTATCTAATTCCTCATCCTCTCACCGGTGTTTTTCGCTCTTCCATTGAGTTCTGTTTCCGAAATGCTATCATTCAAAACTAACCTTTTCAGCTTTTTTATGTGAGACTAAATTTTACATGCAATTACATGCATGTCACACAATTCTCATTCATCTACATATCCAACTCAAAAATATTAATATTTATATAAGTAACACGAAATCTTTAATATTACATCATTAAATATCATCATCATTATCTTTTTAAAATAAAATACATTATTTTATACATGAAAAAAAATGCTATATTAGAAAAGAATTGTATTCTATGTATGTAATATTTAGATAGAATTCAGATTTTTTCTGAAAAGAATTGTATTGTATGTTTTTTTTTAAACATATTTTCTCTGATGAATTTATTTCTATGCTCAGATAAAAGCGAAGCATCCAACTAGATGCATTTCATGTATTTAAGGTTATTTTTTGCCTCCGATTCGGTTTGATTATAAAATACTATTTACCATTTCTCTCATATGGAACATATATTAAATGGTTAAAACATATATTCAATTAAATTCTAAGAAATACCATAACCATGTATTTGAAAACAAACTTCACGTAGAACAAAATATATTGTCACTAAAGCATTTAACCAAATGTACATACAAAAACAAGCAAAAAAAGAAGAGAAAATTGGCCATTTGCCTTTTCATCAGGATATAAACCACGGCATTGTCACGTTGATGAACACAATATTCAATTCGATATGTATTCAATAAGTCTATTGTGGAGCTCAAATTCGGCATAGAAGGCTGCAACTAAACCATAAAATTAATAAATATTTAGTTTAAACATTTACTATCATCAAGACTAACTTTTAAAAAAATAAATATTATTTTTAAATATAAGAAAGTATTGGAGAAATAAATCTTTAATTTGCATAAAAATTGTCTATTAAATTTGCATAGACAAAGTCTGATGCAGAGGTACAGTGCAGAGGTGAGTCTGAGAGGTGTGTCTGCGGAGTGAGAGAGCAATTATAGAGTGCAGAGTGCAGGGGTGCAGGAGTGTACAGTACGGTCTGGAGGTGCAGAGGTACAATGAGCAGTACAGTACATAGAGGTGAGAAGAATCTCCTAAAATTAAATTAACCCACCTTATTGCTTGGTTGGGATTTAGTTACCATGTTACGAACAAACCTGAGAAGTGAAACAAAACACGAGAGTACAAATACCAGAATCTCCAAAATCATCGAGACTTATTGCCTCAAAATACCATGATCCCGAACAACCAGCTACAAAAGTTTTTTTTTTTTGTGGAAAAGTTGAGGCGAGCCCAAATTTCATTCAAAAGAGAATTACGAATAAGAAAGAAATCGATAAGGGTTAAATTTAAATAACAACATCAAGAACATATATATAATCGCATGGACTCGGGACTAATTAGCGATTTATCAAAAACACCCTACCACGAGATAGAGCTCCCACGGTTGGTAAACGCGCCATCCAATGGAGGAAGGCGAAGGATCAGAGCAAAAAACAGAGACACCCAATCCATTTCCCACAAAAAACAGCAACAAAAAACTTCCAGAATATGATTCAGAAGGAAGAAATTCAGCACCAGAACCCAATTATGCAGCTCTCAGTGATACCAGCTCTCAATAACCAAAACTCCACAAGGGAAGAAAAAAAAAAAACCAACCGCAGAACCAGCTGAATCGAACAGGATCCTCAGGTTGCAACCACTTAACAACTATGGAGGAGCTCATAAATCGCAAAAAGAGAATATAAAATTCCATAAGAAACTTAGTCTCATCATAGTCCTGTTGTATCACCTCAAAAAAACCGATTCAAACAGTCATCATAGGCAAAGCAACGACAAAAGGAGGCTCGGCGCATCAACATGAGTAGGAAGAGCTCCACAGAAAAACATACAAAAAAAAACTGGTAAAAAAATCGTCGATACCTCAAAATGCAAATGAACATGCCAGAATGGCGTAATGAGAACAAATTATCCTACATAAACCCCAAATAACAAACAGTTTATCCTACCTACCAGATGTCATGAGAACAACTCAAGCATCCAAATTTTATTTAAGTATTTTTTGAGGCCAAGCAAAAATCGCATAAACAAAGTCTACCTAAATCTATTCATTTTTTGTCCAGTCCTTGTTCAGCAGTTAATTGTTGGCTTCTCGATAGTTTGCCTCCATGTATTTGCAAATGAACATGCCGCATCGACAACTTGAAGGGCCACTTCCACCGTTTCAACGGCCATTTCTTGGGTTCTTTGTCAAAATAATGGCCGATATCCTGAGCCAGGAATTTAATCTGCACAGGAAGATGGATAAGGTATTAGTGTGATCCCCAGGAGAACCCCCAAGAAGAGTGCATACCATTTCCGGCAGAATGGCTTTATGTGTCGGTTTTGGCAATGAGTCGTAAAATGACCACACGCCAAGCTTGATATAGAAGTGTCCAAGTCGATTATGGATAAGAGTAAGAGCATTCGACCTGGATGCACTATCTGCGATGACATCTTTGGATATACATCTTGCTTTCTTTTAGCAAGCCATATATTTACATAATTCGCAAGGATGCGATAACATCTATAAGACACAGACATACAGAATATCAAGAATGAATTGCGAACCGGTAATTTTGGAGGAGTAACTCACCCAATGTAAGCATGAAATGTAAAGGAATGGGACATACAATCCGGGCGCGAGTACTTCTCGGTAGATATGCGACGCATCGGTGTGCATCGGCGGATCTTGATCCATGATTCAAATCAATCTCGCCAAAATAATAATATTTCCAGCTGCGAGCACTGTATCTCCCCTGCATTATGTATAGAAGTACTTAGAATGATATGACATTTGAATCTGTGTGAAAAGGAGGAAGATGACAGGTGACTTACTTGTCCTGGAATCGAGCACACGACCGGTCTATGAGTTGGAGCATCGGCTGAGGTATGCCATCTCTGGATGGGAAGTCCACGCTGTCTACCTGGTGTAATATAATTAGTTGAAATTAATTGGTAAAAGCTATATCAATTGTCATCTAAAGCTCGAGAATCGAACTTACCTTGACCGGTGCTCCTCCACAACTACGATAGCCTTTGATGGCTCATCGAGGAAATCACCACGCCACCTAATTCAAGAGTGAAACCAACAATCAAGTCATCTATTGTATCACATTATTCATGAAATTAACGTAATACACGGCTCGTGGGGTGGAGGGAGGTGGGTGGAGGGATCAGCGACCACTCTTGGCAGTGGGTACGTGTAACCTGATAGAACATAGCTTTCCTCTTCCTCGTATCGTGCCTTCACGCATGGGCGCCAATGAAGGGGATGATAGCAGTTGGATGCTCAGTGGGAGCCTCCCCTTGACCCACTCACCGAGCTTCTCGGCACAAGACTCCCCGAGGCTTCCACTATGAAGGTCTCCCCGAGAAGATACCCGTGGTCTCCTCAAGCCTTCCACTCCGGGATGGAAGCACTCTTCTGTCAGGGTACACTCAAAGAACCCGTGCATGAATGCCATCCAGCCTCTCTGTCCCTGCTGCATGGTGGGATTCCACAACTTCCCTCAACTCCCTCAAACGCAAATAACCTATCTGCAGATCCTTCGATTGGGGTAGTAGCGGGAGCACACCGCTTGGGGAATATCGGGAGAGATATCTGAGATCGATAGGAGCGAATGAATTTGGAGCTGATGGGGCCGATGTCGAAGTTATGCTAGATGGGGATGAGAGGATGATTCAATGAGCAGTCTCCTCTTCGATAAGTCCTCGGCGTAAAGCGGGACTGTTAATCCAAAGATAGATATGACAAACAACATAGGTAAATGCATTACTAGAAATGAATGAACATAACTCGTCTGCACGGTCTCCTCCCAAATCGTCAAGGCAACATCTCAGAACTTTATTTTAGCCAACGCAACATATCGGGTCTGACGAAATGGCGCTTTAATGCTAATAATAATGCTCTGAGATCTACAACAAAAAAATTACATGTTAAATTGCTCACATCAAGTAAAACATAATTGACGGTCAACATACCATAAGAAGAGGGACAAAGCCACTCATGTAGCCAGGCAGTATCTTTCTTGTAATGCCATTGAATTGTGACACTAAGAAGGCCTAAAATGGCCCATTATTATACTCAAATTTCTCAATATTATCGGTAGGCAATTAAACTAGAAGCTACTCTATAGTTGTGGTATGCGAAAAGAACAATTTGAAATAAGAAAACGTATGTACTCAGTACAAACCTGTCGCCAGCAATCCGATTGCTCGAGCTTATTCTTATAATCGGTGAACTATCGTGATAATGAGAATTTCATAAAACTTTCTCCCTTTGTTTAGCATCCCAAAGATCACTTACTTCATCCGGTGAAAGAAATGCACGCCACCGAAAAAAGGCTTTTGTCGATGTCCCAAAGAATATAGGATAGAGGTTATGGCAAGTCTTGATCAGTGTAATCGGAATTGGTTCGGTGTGGCTTCAATATTTTCACTTCACTAGTGAAGCGGGTAATATTATCAAATAATGCTCGATGGCACTCGACTGCAGACGTTATCCTTTTTGCGAACTTCAAAATAAAGTTAAGGTAATCGAATATTAGCATAATGGATTGCAAGCACCTTAATATCGGGAGAACGAGTACAAGTGCAGAGATACTGAGGGGTTCGAGAGTACATTTGCAAACAAGCATCTAAATTAGCCAAACAACCTCTAAACTACTTCCACAAGATATAGAAAACATTGTCTCAACCGAACAATCAAGAAAAAAAAACTAAAATCGTCTCTAACATCGAGGGAGTGCAGGAGTACAGGGGTACAGTACAGGGTGCAGATTCATTTTCTCCACGTAACACACCCAAACCGACAAAAAAAACACTTTTCCCAATTATTCATAACGGATTCTAGCCATAGTATGCCCTCCAAACGGTAAAAAATGGACTGAAAAAAAATGCAAAATCTCAAGAAAGTATAGAGGTACAGGAGGTTGGGAGGGTTCGAGAGTACATTTGCAAAGCATCTAAATTAGCTTCCAAACAACCTCTAAACTACTTCCACAAGATAGCGTAAACATTGTCTCAACAAACGAACAATCAAAATAGCCCAAAATAGTCTCTAACATCGAGGGAGGTACAAGGTACAGGAGAGTCAGGGTACAAATTCATTTTCTCTACGAAACACACCCGACAAAACACAACTTTTCCCGGTTATTCATAATTCTAGCCATAGTATGCCCTCCACGGTAAAAATGGACCAAAAAAAATACAAAATCTCAAGAAAGTAAGTGCAGAGGGTACGGAGGGGTTGAGTACATTTACACAAGCATCTAAAATTAAACAACCCCTAAACTACTTCCACAAGATATAGAGAAATTGTCTCAACAACCCAACAATCAAGACAAAATCGTCTCCATCGAGGGAGATGCAGGAGGGTAAGGAGTCAGAGGTAGGAGTACAGTGTGTAGAGGTATAGAAGGTATAGAGTACTGATTCATTTTCTTCACATACACCAAAACCGAAAAACACAACTTCCCGCTTATTGAGCGGATCTAGCCATAAGATGCCCTCCACGGTAAAAATGGGTGAAAAATGCAAAATCTCAAGAAAGTATAGAGTCTTGTTGGGTTTTCTGGGCAGACAATCAACAATCAACAAAATAAGCAAAATCGTCTAATATCCAGGTATAGGCGTCTGAGGGAAGGTGAATCTGGGTAGGTTATATCAAAAAACACCATAAAGAAACCAGAAACACTTAGAAGATTGTAATGACAGAGAAAATCCTAAAATCTTTCAAGTTCAGAATGTGGAAATACCTCGTAACCAACCGTAATACCTCAATTTGAAATTTAAGCCTGAGATGATCGACGACGGAGGTGGACGGAGCTCGAAATTCTCGCCATGGTATTACGAAGAATACCGAACGACGCAGATATTTTGTTCCCGAGGTTTAAACGAGGTAAATCGGTCGTCGGTCGGCGGGACACTAAAAAAAAAAGCGGTTTATCTTTATCATTTTTTGCCGTTCACGCGCGTCGTGTCGATTGGAGTCCGCACGTAAAGCTACATGCGGACTCCGGACGTAATATTTCCCCCTGATCATCATAGTACTTAGGAAAAATTATTACGTGCGGAGTATCAAATTTTTTCTTTTTTAAAAAAATTTTAAAAAAAGAAAAAATAAATAAAAACGGAGCTTCTGATTGGAGTCCGCACGGTGCGGACTCGGGACGTAATATTTGCTCTAGTACTTAGACCACAGCATCACTCCACCATACTTGCTCGCCTCCTGCACCCTTGGAAGCACTATGTACCTAAGCTCGCCCGAAGGGATGAAACCGCTCCCCGCTGCATCTGACGCCGCCGGCAAGCCAAGAAAGATCTTGCTCGCCTTGATTTCCGTCGTCCACTGCTTCCACGCCCCCATCAAATTGTCCAGATGCTCCCTATTGGAAAACTGACACGGCGGGTTGTTGTAGAACTGAACCCAAACGTAGTCGAACACCCCGGTGTCGAGAGCCCACCCACGCGTCTGGAAAGGGGCACTGCGGCGCTGCCGAGAGGTAGACCTTTCTCCCCTGCTTGCTGTAGGCGGAGGTAGTTGGCTAAAACGTCGTAGTGGTCGGGGCTTCCGCCCTCAATGTCGAAGTCAACGCCGTCGAGCACGGCGTCGCCGAGCGGCCTTTTGGAGGACTGGCCGCCGAGGTAGTTGTTCCATATGTAGGTGGCGACTTGGCGGGCGTCATCTCGGAGGAGGTAGGAGAGCGGCCCCGCCGATGGAGAATGGAGAGAAGGACTTTGATGCCTTTAGCTTGGCATGATTTGATGTCGCTGCTGAGGTGAGTACAGCCGTTGGAGTACGGGTCGCAGTGGCCGGCGAGGTTGAGCTGCGGTGTTTGGCCGTTGCCGAAGGAGCAGAGGAAAGACAGAATGACGTAGCCGTAGTCGCCGGAGGCACAAGTTTCAGCTAATGTGCCTTCGTTCCCGTTTTGGCCCCAGTAGACTGCGATTTTGCCTGCTTGTGAGGTGGAGAAGAGGGCAGCCAGGAGGAGGATGAGGCAAAGATAGGATTTTTTAGCCATTAATTTGAACTTGAAGGATTATAGATATCAAAGCTGAAAGCTGGCTTGTACTGACTACAATTTATATAGAAAATTGAAATTGTTAAGTGGATCGAGATGCTGACGACTATATGCAGCGATCGTTAAGAGCGTGGAATAAGGATTACGGTGGCTAACATTAATGCATTATCCCCAGATGAGTGGCTTCTAAGTATATTTGTTTTGCTTTGATTTTGAGGTTTGATTAAATTTGAGCGTTAGATAGAACGTTAAAAGCGTACGCTGTTAGAATCGAAGTATATAAATTAAATTAGATTTTTAACGGGATAAGGAAGCTGGAGTAATATATTCTAAGTCAAGCTGCCATGTTTAGACGGTGCTGCTGCGAAACTATCGCTGTCGCTGCTTTCAAATAATGATAAAAGATGCCTATGGGACGTCTCTCTCTCTCTCTCTCTCTCTCTCTATATATATATATATATATATATATATATATATATATATATATATATATATATATATATATATAGTGTAATAAGATATTTGCTTAATTGGGTATAAGGTTGTATGTGCTAGAAAACAGCATGAGTGAAAAAGTTTACGTTGTGAAGTCCACAGGTAATTAAAAACAGAGACCAGAATTTTTAACGTGGAAAACCTCGAAAGAGAAAAAAATCTCAAGAAAAGCTTCCACTATGTATCTTTTGAGTACAAAATCTTCCGATAAGATTACGAATTATATGAGAGGAATATACAATGATCATTGTAATTGATCATGGTGGAATCGGTAACTTAGGTGAGAATCTGAGGTACAATTAGTGACGATTAATGGTGGCGATGGTTGATGGCCGAGCGAGAATCTTGCTTGGGGTGATCTTGGAGGATCTTGCCTCTCTCTTTTTTTCTTGGCTTTCCTCGCTTTCTTCCTTTTCTTCTTGGACTCTTCCTTCTTCCTCCTCTTCCCCTTGCTTGGACTCTTCCTCTTCTTCCTTGCAGATCAAGGATCAGTGGCGGTGGTGGTTGGCTCAGCGGTCTCTTCACTTGTTTTGACTCTCTTCCATTTGCTTCTTGGCCTCCCCGCTTGGTGTGTGGAATGAAGGCCATTTATAGATGGGAGGAGCACTCTTGTAAATTCATGAAAGCTGCCTCCCCTCGATCCTGACGATGATTCCTTCGATCACTTGATGTATTTTGAGCATTTGGATGCCCAAATGAAGTCGGATTTATGAGATCTTAGGCTCGTTAGATCCGGCTCGTTGAGACGCTCGATTTGACTATAAACACTCCGCATATGAGAGCTGTTTTGGGATTTAATTGATGTCTCAAAGATTCCAATGATATTTTAAGTGCTTGATCTTGATCGGTTTTGACTCAAAATCATATCGCTTTCGACATCAAGATTTGTGCTTTGACTAGTGGTATTTTGAGAGCCATATCAAAGGTAAACCTGAATCCACTAAGGTGACATATTTGACTCAAAACAATTAGTAGGCCTGTGATACACTCATGGCTTAGTCCCCAGAAGGTATTCAGCGGATTTTGGAGTTTGAATTGATTTATAAATTTCTCTCTATGGACCAATTATAGTTGAAACCATTGAATTTGATGGCTATCCCAACGATTGAGGAGAATTTCGAGCTATTGAGAGGAGATTGAGACATCATAACATGAAACTATGATTGAGCACTATAGTGTAATTAGATCAAATACAGATGTGCCTAACATCGAAGAGATTGTACAAGAGTGATTGAAGCTAAGTATAAACACTTTGTACAAAAGATAGAGCACAAGTAGATGTAATGCGAGCACTAGTGTGTGCAACTCAATAGTGTGAGCAATTGACGACAAATTGTAAGGAACAATAATTTGACGTTTTTGGCATTTGAGCATCTCAAGAAAGTGAAAAAGAGAGAGCATGATGATGATTTAAGTTAGGCTAAAACCCTCTTTGATATTATGTAGAGGGAAAATAATATATCAAGATATTAATAAAAAAAATGGATATATCCTAATTATAATAAAATAATAAACAAAATATTATGGAGGATAATCAAATAAATATGATCCACTAACTCTTAAAAAAATGAAATTTTCAAAAATAAATGTTGATGTTTAAAAATGAGATTGAAGGGATCTACCAATTATAGAATCTTCAAATTAAAAATTAGAAAAAAAAATAAATTGTTTGAGACTTAAGCAACTAAAAAATATTGTATACAATCTCATTTATTAATTGTATCGTTACCTTGGTGACACACTTAATTATTCATCTAGTGTGAAGAAATATTTAATCATTATTTGGTCATCTACTTAATTATAAAATTAAGCCTTAGCTACAACTAACATAAATAATTAAGTTGAACATATCTTTACTAAGTGACAGTCAATAGATTAATTTTTTTGTTAATAAGTTGATAATCCAACCTAGAGTCATCACCTTGAAGATAGGCAATAATAGAATAGCATAATTAACTCTCATGGAGTACCCAATTCTCCAACAATTCCCATCTTAGTTGAAGGTTGACAAAAATTCACTCTATCTTCACATATTCTAATTGTCCAAAAATAACAATTTGATTTATTTCAAAGAATTTATATGCGCACAACATGATCAATATTTATTTATCTTGAACTTTAATTTTTACGATCACATCAAAATATATGTATAACAAAATTATCTTTTATTTCTAAAAAATAGGTGAATCTACATACACATTGAATAATTCTTATGTGTTTACATTATTCATATGAAAATTTTAATATGTACATAAATAACGTCTAACTCTTTAATATTACATCAAAATAATATCACAATCATTAACTTTTTTCAAAGTGAAATTCAATTTTTCATGCATAGAAAAGTGATATATGTGCAAATATCAAAATTTATCTATAAGATATGTCAATGCATAAAAATTGTATGATATGCATACAAATCTCTCAAGTAAATAATATTAATGATAATTTTCATGTAATATTAAAGAGTTAGATATTATACAACCAAACATAAGAATTTATATTTCAGATGTATGAATACATAAAAAATTTATTGTATTTATGTAAATATTTCTTATAGATGATATTATTGTATTAAAATGCTATGGAACATAGACCTATGTACAAAGCTCCATTGGCTATATTATCCTCCATTTGTTTCTTGGCATTTTTTTTAAAATAAGTATGTTTAAAATGTAATTAGTAATTTAAGTATCTTAAAAAACTTAGATATAGATATAATCGCTCGTTTAACGGATGACTTGCTTGTCACGTCAAATCGACATGAGATGCCTTAAGTCTTTGAGTCGTTCGTTTGATGGACGACTTATAGTGTTACATGGAAGTTGCCCGTTAAACGAGCGACTTATATGTAATTATTTTTTTTAAGTATTTTGCCAACTTGGTTAGATTTAGGTATTATCATCATTGCTACTCCAACATTCTGATGCTTATATGACGTCTATTATCTCTCCGATCAATATTTTATTAAATTCTTAATGTTTTATCTCAAATTGCATAAATATATGAATTTGTTAATTAATTTTATTTTGATGAAATTTTTTTAAATAGACATATTTTTAATGATCTGCGTATATTTTTATGTATATTTTACATGTATTTGATTAATCGGTAGATAAATATAGTTTAAATGACTTTTTTTAATTTAATTCCAAATTTGTTTAAGATAAGGATTTTTATTTTATTGAAAAATAATGATATTGTGAAAAGTGTAAAACTACCTGAACTATTCTCAAGATTTTCTTAAACATCATATGTATATGTATATATATATATATATATATATTAAAATTTTATTTGATTATAGAAGATTATAAGAGTCACTTATATAATTCCACCCTCTATACCCTCAAACTTCAGAGATGATTATCCATGCAATTTAAAGTAAATTTTTTGCTTAATTTCTACATATTTATATGCATATCGATCTTTTTATACACTAATAATCAAGATATTATGTACATCATTTAAGATATTGGACTAAATATTAATATTTACCCTTATTCATGTGGACAAGCTTTTGATCTTATCGTTATTCATAAGAGAAATCCAACATTTATCATTCAAACATAAGGGTTTTCAAAATTCAATATATTCAAGGATGACTAGCTCTAGTTTATATATAAACAAATTTAGAATTAAATAAAAAATTATTTAAAATATATTTTTTACTAATTAATCAAATACTTGTAAAATATAGCATAAAAATATGTGCAAATCATTAAAGACATGCCTATTTATAAAAGTTTCATTAAAATAAATTAAATTAACAAATTCATATATTTATGCAATTTGAGATAAAAATATTAAAAATTTAATAAAATATTGATCAAGGAATGAAAGGTTTTATATAATCATTGGAAAGTTTGGGTAGCTCCAATGACAGATAATAATGGAACTTAAATCCAACCAAGTTGGCAAAATATTGAAAAAAAATAGTTACATATAACCCAGCGTTTACGTTTCTTAATGTAACAATTAAGCTAGGCACTTAGCGTGGACTAGTCGTCGGAGACGCAAATAACGCTTGTTAACCCGACGAATATACCTATATCTAATTTTTTTTTAAGATACTTAAATTACTAATTACATTTTAAATCATATTTTTTTTTAAATTTTTTTTTTCTTCTACTCTTTCTTCCCCTTCTCCTACTCGTCCCCTCACTGCATAACATCTCAAGTTCTTCAATTATACTGAATAAACTTATGGTAAAATTTAATAATGATTTTATTGTTCGTTGGGAATCATGTTTTTTTTTTATCATTGTTAAATCAGATAAAATATAAATCGAAAAAGAAACAGATATAAGTAACAAAACATAAATATACTATGAACAACGCAGTTAAAAATATGTGCAGTACAGTGAAACCACATATCAGGCCGCCTGCTGATTCTATATACTAACATCACACCTCCTTCACGCTGAGACTACATATATCACACATGCTTAATTACATAAAGATTAATTTCACAAAGGTTCAACGTATAGTATATATTTATATAAATATGTACGCTCTCAAACGGAGGATCGAATGGCTTGGCTGTAACCGGTCTGGATATCATAATACCTTGACCAGAGCATCACTCCTCCATAGTTGCTCGACCCTTTCAACTCAGGAAGCACCTGAAGTCAAGTCATCAGTTGAAATAAAGCCGCCGTCGGCCGCATCTGGCGCCGCCGGCAGGCCCAGGAAGAACTGGTTCGCCTGGATCCCCGTCGTCCATTGGTTCCATGCATCCTGGAGGTTGCTAGGCTGCGCTTCCGAAAACTGGCACGGCGGGTTGTTGTAGAACTGAACCCAAACGTAGTCGAATAGGCCGGTGTCGAGCGCTTTACCCCACCCAAGCGTCGGGATAAGGGCATTGCGGCGCCGCCGTTAGGTAGACCTTCTTCCCCTGGTTGCTGTAGGCGGAGAGGTAGTTGGCGAGGTCGTCGTAGTGGTCCGGGCTGCCTCCCTCAATGTCGAAGTCCACTCCATCGAGCACCGCGTCGCCGAGCGGTCTGGAAGAAGACTGGCCGCCCAAGTAGTTGTTCCAGATGTAGTCGGCCACCTGGCGTGCATCGTCCTGGGAGGACAGCATGTAGGATCCAGCGCCACCCCCGATGGAGAGGAGGACGTTCACGCCTTGGGATTGGCAAGCGTTGATGTCATCGGATAGACTAGTGCATTCACCGGAGGCGGGATCACAGTGACTAGCGAGGTTGAGAACTGGAGTCTGGCCGTTGCCAAAGTCGCAGAGGAAGGAGACGATAGCAAAGCCATAGTTTCCGGTGGCGCAGGCGTCTGAGAGGGAGCCTTCGTTGTCGGATTGGCCCCAGTATACGGCTATGTTCCCGGCTCGGGAGGTGGTGAAAAGAGCACTAGTAATGAGCAGGATGGAGAAAAATGCCTTCATTTTCCCTCTTTATTCTGGTCTCGTTAAATGCAGAGTTGCTTGTAATTGCTAACTGGATTTCAAGTCCTTTATATAGGCAGAGATGGATAGATAGAGAGCGAGCTTAGAATACTTCAAGCTGCTAATAATTGGTTGGTACAATGAACACTGCGTGCATGCGCTTTATATGTTACTAAATTGGATAGAAGTTGCCGCCGGATTACGTTGGTTTTTATTTTTACAGCAGTTTTGGTCAGTATTAATTATTAGTTAGTTGATTATATTATGTATAAGGAATAAGGGTGTAGACGAGCCGAGCTTGAGCGAACAGAACTTTTATTCGTGTTCGACTTGTTTGAAATTTATTTTGTTCGTGTTCGGCTCGTTTATATATCGAGTTTGAAATATTTGTTCGTGTTCTGCTAGTTTAACTAAACGAGCTAACGAGCCAAACACAAGCTATTCGCGACAATAAGCTTTTTTGACCGAGGAAAAATTTGAACCTGGGTCAATCTTTTGCATAACAAAAGTTTTAACCATTAAGATATGCTTGCATTTGTGAAATGCGAATGTGTTCGTATGTATATATAATAATAATAATAATAATAATAATAATAATAATAATAATAATAATAATAATAATAATAATAATAGTAATAAATAAAGATAATAGTAATACAATAATAATAATAATAATAATAATAATAATAATAATAATAATAATAGTAATAAATAATAATAATATAATATAATATAATATAATATAATTTTTTATTTCGAGCTAAATTGAGCTGAACACGATCAAACAAATGATTGTTCATGTTCGGCTAGTTTATATATCGAGCTTGAAATATTTGTTTATGTTTGGCTCATTTAGTTAATGAACGAGCCGAACATGAGTTATATAACGAGCTTAATACGAGCTGTTCACAAATAATAAACTTTTTTTGACAGCCCTAATAAGAAAGAATGCATTAAATAATTACGAAATTTTTACTCGGAGATATTGAGTACGCATAGCGATAATCGTACGTTGCTATATTTATGCATTCTCTCGCTTGGGAAGACCAAATAAACAGTAATTTTGATTGTTTTAATCATAAGTCAAGCGCCCACGAGACCAGTAAGCCTATGGTGGCATCAAGTAATTTATATAAAATAATTTTTTTAAATAAGTATGATTTAAAATCTAATTTGTAATTTAAGTTTCTTAAAAAAATATTAGATATAGATATAGTCATCCGTTTAATCGACGACTTACTTGCCACATCGAATCTGATGTGATGCTAGTCGCCCGTTTGATAGGAACTTATAATATTACATAGAAGTCGCATTTTAAACAGGCAACTTATATGTAATTATTATTTTAAAGTATTTTGTCAACTTAATTGGAATTAATATCCACTATTACCTATCATTAAAGCTGCTCCAACCTTTTAATACTTATATAAAGACTCTTATTCTCCGATCAATATTTTATTAAATTCTTAATATTTTATCTCAAATTGCATAAATATATGCATTTATTTTTTATGAAAATTTTTTAAATAGTAATATTTTTAATGATTTGCATATATTTTTATGCTATATTTTATAAGTATTTGATTAATTAGTAGATAAATATAGTTTAAATAATTTTTTATTTAATTCTAAATTTATTTAAGATGAAGTTCTTTTCTTATTGAAAAATAATGATATTGTAAAAAGTGTAAATGTAATTCCACCTTACATACCCTTAAACTTCAAAGATGATTATCCATACAATTTGAAGTAAATTTTTCCCATGATTTCTACATATTTATGTACATATATAGATCTCTTTATATTTATGTCTATCAATTAAGATATTGGATGAAATATTTATATTTATTCTTATTCATGTGGACAAATTTTTGATCTTATCATTATTCATAGGATAAATCCAACATTTATCATTCAAACATAAGGGTCTTCAAATTAATATATTTAATATATTCAAGGACGACTAACTCCAGTTTATATATAAACAATTTTTGAATTAAATAAAAAGCCATTTAAACTTGTTGCATGCTAGAAAACTTGTAGCGGTAGAATAAATTTTCACGCCTAAACTTTGTATGGAAATCCAACACTACATAAATTGAAAAGAGAATAAGAAACTCTAGAACTTTTATGTGAAAAAATCCTAGAAATAGGGGGAAAAACCACGGGCCTAGCCCATTAAAAATGTTTCACTATATATTTACTTTGGAGTACATAGTTTAAATCTTCCGTCAGCGGGATTACAATGTTGAATGTGAAAAATCCTGATAATAGAAATTCTAGAATCAGGTTACAACAGCTATGCAGTGGTAATTAGACAATCTGTTGTCGGCGACAAATTGACGGTGATCGACAATGGTATGGCGATAACTGAACTTCTACTCTCTCGGCTTTCTCCAAGATCGCTTCTAGCTCTACCCTCCTTTCATGATAAGATATATTTATAGGATTCTGAGAGAGACATTTTCATCATTATAGCCAAAATCTCAAAAGACTCCATCGGACGGTGTATATTGATTCATTTGATCATAGATAATTTTTAGTGATTTGACCATCCAAATGATCTTCAATTTGAGTAATCTTAGGCTCGTTGGATTCGTCTCGTCGAGCCACTCGATTCGACTATAAGCACGTCAAATTTGGAAGTAATTTGATCATCCAGGTCTCAAATTTCATATGTAACTTTGAGCATGATTTGAGCTCATTGATTTGATCCGATTATAGTATTATTAGACTCATCTCATTGAGTCGAATTTGATTGAATATATGCTTTAATTTGAAATCTATACTTTATTTATAAATTTTAGAGGGATATATCATTTGCTCCTTATTTTTTGGATGAAAAATTCATTTCATTCAAAATATATAAAATCACTTTAAGTAAAATTATATATATATATATATATATATATATGATATGACCCTGAAAATTCCTCTAGTCGAAGCACGAATCTTGATGTCAAAAGCAAGCTAATCAGAAATTGAAACTGGTCGAGATCAAACACTTAAAATATCATTGGAAACTTGAGACATTAGTTAAATTCCTAAAAAGCTCTCAAATATGGAGTGCTTATAGTCAAATCAAGTGTCTCGATGAGCCGGTTCCAACAAGCCAAAGATCTTACAATTCCGACTTCATTTGAGCATTCAAATACACAAAATACATCATATGATCGAGGGAATCATCATGAGCCGTCTGATGGAAAGGAGTGGTTCGGATTTTGCATATATTTACAGAGACGCCACTCCTCCAATCTATAAATAGCCTCTCATTTCTCATATGAGGGGAGGCCAAGCAAGAGAGAGGAGAGAGCTCTAAAGATCCTCCAAGCACAATCGCCACCACTGACGGCGGTCACCACCGGCCGCCGCCGCCAGTCACCACCACATCCTCGCGCCGCCGACCATCATTGCGGGTCATCATCACCAACCACTATCATTGATATCATCGCCAACATCGCCGCCAATATTGTCGCCAACATCGCCGCCAACATCGCCGCCAACATCGCTGCCAACATTGTTCGTTACTAAGAATCTGTCCCTTTCTCATATACAATTGTAATCCCAGACGGAAGATCTTGTACTCAAATGATACATAGGAAAGCTTTTACCTGCGTTTTTTCCTCTTTTGAGGTTTTCCATGTAAAATTCGAGTTTTATTTTGTTCTTTAAATACCTGTGTGTGCTGACTCCCCAAAGAAGCGAAACTTTTACTCTACCGCGAACGGTTTTCTAGCACGCAATGCTTACGCCTGGGATGTCATTCCCATTATTTCATCTTGTATGGTGACCAAGTTTTCCAACAATATCAAAACCACCATCGAGGTGGAGCATTTCAAGCTCTAAGGAGCAATTTTAATAATGAAGATTCATCAAACTTTGTTCCTTCGACTGTCTGAACCTGGGGCAACTCTCAATGTAAGATCACCCATGTTAAGCATCTAATTGATTACCATCCCAAGAAACAAGTTAAAGTTGGAGGATATTTCAACATCGAGAAGAGATATAGCTTTGCAAATTATGATTTTCCAATCATACTCATGAAAAAATAAGGCCAAGGTTAAGGAGCAACTTTGGCTACAATCATCAAATAGATGTTTTAATCGACCTCTTCCATACAGGTTAACGTCATCAAGCAAATACTCTGACAAATAACCTAGGATGGGTCAAAAGGTCCTTGGTGGACTTCAGACGCTCTTCCATATGTTAACGCCATCGAGCAAAGACTCAAACAACCTAGATAGGTCAAAGGTCCTTGGTGGACTTCCTACACCTCTTTCATACGTGTTAACGCCATCAAGCAAAGACTCGACAAACAACCAAGGATGGGTCAAAAGGTCCGGTGGACTTCCTACGACACCTCTTCTACACGTTAACGCCATCGAAGTCACACCTTGACAAACAACCTCGATAGTCAAAAATCCCGATTCAATTCGACCTCTTCCATACAGGTTAATGTCATCGAGTAAAGACTCTGACAAACAACCTCGGATAGGTCAAAAATCCTCAGCGGATTCAATTCAACCTCTTCCGTGTTAACGCCATCGAAGTCACCGACAAACAACCTGATAGTCAAAAATCCTCCCGATTCAATTCAACCTCTTCCATATAGTTAACGCCATCGAAGTCACACTCTAACAAACAACCTCGATAGGTCAAAATTCTCGCCGATTCAATTCAACCTCTTCCATAGTTAACGCCATCGAGTCACACTCGACAAACAACCTCAGATAGTCAAAATTCTCAGGCTAATTCAACCTCTTCCACATTAACGCCATCGAAGTCACACTCGACAAACAACCTTGATAGTCAAAATCTTCACGATTCAATTCAACCTCTTCCATACAAGTTAACGCGAGTCACACTCACAAAATAGGTCAAAATCACGCTAATTCAACCTCTTCCATATGCATCGCCATCGTAACACTGACAAACAACCTGATGGGTCAAAATTCTCGGATTAATTCAACCTCTTCCATTGTGTTAACGCTATTGGTAACACTCTAACAAACATCCTCTGATAGGTAAAATCTCATCGCCGCCGGCCTCGCTGACCACTGACGCTGGCCAATTGCTGACCGTTCTAGCTGTGCCGACCAATTCTGCTGACGCCATTTATCGTGGTCATATACGACTAACATCAGGGTCACCGCTGACCATGCCGTAATCTTTCGCCGCTACCACGATTGTCTATTATCTCGCTGACTACTGACGCTGCCACTACTGCTGATTACTGCTGCCGCTTTAATGCCGACAACCCTGTCCGCTAACCTCAGAATGGCCACCGCTGCCATTATCGCTGAATTATCGCCGTGAATCCTATTATCACCATTATCCGGTTATCCATCGCTGACCACTGACTCTGCCACTATCGATACCGCCAGAAATGTTACACCACCCGGGCTGCTACCAACTGTTGAACGTTAACGCTGCTGACTACTGGCCGTTGCTGCTATTACCGTTGCTGCCATCGCTGATTTATCATCGAACACTATCGCTGACCTCTGCTTTGCCGCTAATCGGTTGTTGTTGTTATCGCTGCCATTACTGCTGCCGGCTACCGCGCACCACTATCGATCGGGCTGCCATTTACCATCGCCGCTGGTTATCCTTACTGAACTGACAAAGCCGCCATTGCTGACATTATCGCCGCTTATCGTCGACACCTCTGGCCGCTAACAACTGCTCGCCGGTTAACGCCACCGATTATTTTATCGCTCGCCGGCTGATCGTTTGTCACCGCCACACTACCTTCTGCCACCGCTGGCCGATCATCGTTTGCAATCTTGTCACCACTATCCGCCGGCTATCCTCGATGATTACCGACGCTCGCCACTGCTGACTAACTAGCGCGGTTTACCACCCGTCGGCCGCTAACCACTTGCTGGTTACCGCCACCGACTATCGTTGTTGGTTATCTCGCTGACCGCCATCACAGTCACTGCCGCTGACCGTCGAATTATCACAGCATTTTCACAACCTCGCTCCCGGTGGATCGCTTCCAAACCCGGCCGGTCCGATAAGGCCAATGCTCCTTCGAGGGAAAACCGAGCCTCATCAGATGAACTACGGTCTTGATCGCTTCCAAACCCGGCCGGTCCGGCGGCAATCAACGCTTCTTTCGAGGGAAAACTGACTCGCCAGATGAACTACGGGTCTTGATCGCCTCCGATCCCGGTCGGTTCGACGAGGTTAGTTAACACTTCTTTCGAGGGAAAACTGGAGCCTTGCCGTATGAACTACGGGTCTTAATCACCTCCGATCCCGGTCGGTCCGACGAGGTTAGTTAACACCTCTTTCGAGGGAAAACTAGAGCTCGCAGATGAACTACGGGTTTGATCGCCCAACGACCTTCTCAAGCAGAAGAGAAGGTGCCTTCTCCCTTTGTCCTAGGGGACTTTTTATAGACCAATTTTAGGGGCAAAAGGGTAAAAAAGCATCCAAAATTGCCCAAAACTGCTCAAAACTACCCAAAACCGTTCAAAACCGCTCAAAACGGGCCAAAATGGATCAAAACGGACGTTTTGCGCGGCACGCTGAGGGCTACCGCGGCGCCATGAAGGCGGGTAACCGCATTTACCGCTGTTCGCGTTTCACAGCTACCGCTGCCAGCCCGCTGTTCCGCAAGAACTCCGCCGCTTCCTCCGTTTCCATGACATCGCCGCTGTTATAATCATGACTACGAAGCTCAGCCACTATTCACATATCACTGATCCGCGGTCACAGGTTCCGCTCCATAGATGGTTCGTCTGTTGCTTCAAGCTGACGCCAAATTTCGGCCACATACGACTCATGCGCCTAACCTGACGCCCGGCCATGACTCGGGCCATGATCAGAATCAAGGCGACTACGTGATCCGCCTGTTTCACATGATATCACCATACTGTTTCATTCGCTGAGGCTCAATCGCGGACTCGGCCAATCATGTCACATTATACTGCTGCTGAGCGCTCGGCCGCTTATGTTAGCACGCCGCCGGCGCTTCATCGCTCATGAGCTCTCATCCGCACTGGATGGGTCCAGAACCTCAAAATCTTGCACTGCAAGATACCTACACGCGCGGCGGCCCCGCATCGCTCAGAGTCATAATATTATGCTCCCATGAGGATCTTTTTCTCTCAAAATATGTGGTTAATGGACCGCAGATTTCAAGAATTTTATTTTGAAGTACACATATATTTTTTGATGATTGAGATAATATCATCCAAAAATAGAGGGCAACTGATATGACCAAAATTCCTCTACAAGCACCTAATCTTGATGTCAAAAGCAAGCTAATCAGAAATTGAAACTGGTCGATATCAAACACTTAAAATATCATTCGAAACTTGAGACATTAGTTAAATTTCTAAAAAACTCTCAAATATGGAGTGTTTATAGTCAAATCGAGGCCTCGACGAGCCCCAACAAGCCAAAGTTCTTACAATTCGACTTCATTTGAGTATTCAAATACACAAAATATATCATATGATCGAGGGAATCATCATGAGCCGTCTGGAGAGGAGTGGTTCAGATTTTGCATGTATTTAGAGCCACCCTCCAATCTATAAATAGCTCATTCCTCATATGAGGGCCAAGAAAGAGAGAGGAGAGCTCTAAAGATCCTCCAAGCACATGGTCACCACTGACGGTCAACCACCGGCCACGCCGCCGCCATCACCGCCACCGATCCTCGCTGCCGCCACATCGCTGGCCATCATCATCACCACTATCGTTGACATCATCGCCAACATCGCTGCCAACATCGCCGCCAACATTGTCTGCTTTAAGAATCGTTGTCCCTTTCTCATATACACTCAATCCCAGACGGAAGATCTTGTACTCAAAAGATACATAGTGAAAGCTTTTATCTAGCGTGGTTTTCTCTTTTGAGGTTTTTCACGTAAAAAATCTAGAGTTATATTTTTGCTTTAAATACGTATGGACTCAAAAGCAAGAAACTTTACTCTACCGCAACTGGTTTTCTAATACGCAATAATATATATATATATATATGTCAAATTTATTTATTTATTTACTATATTATTTATTTTATTTTATATGTATATATAAATTATTTTATCATTTTATATTATATATATATATATATATATATATATATATATATATATATATATATATATATATATATATATATATATATATATATATATATATATATATATATATATATATATATATTTTGGGTGGCTATTTGATTTGAGAGAGGGGGTCGTGTGCCCCCCAATTTTTTCTTATTTTTTTATTTCTTTTGACGTGAGTGACTTAGAGAGAGAGAGAAGGCGTAAAGACTTTTTTATTTATTTATTATTTATAAACAATATAAAGAGTTTTTTTTTTCAAGGAGGAATGTGAACAACTTAGTCTGCGCAGACTTTTCAGATATTAAAATTTGCACTTCAAATCTTTATGTCCGAGCACATGCAGGATTTATAGTTTTAGATAATTTCATCTAATTAGTGACTTCGTTGCTTTTGAAAATTATAATTAGATTGAAATTCCTTAATTGATCAAATTCTATGATTTTGTAGATTTTGATTTAATATCGCATTCTGTCCGTTTGTATAAATAGTTGAAGATCCGGTGGCGAATCTTATTTTAAAGTTATAGATTCAAAAGACAGTTTAATTTGTTATTTTAAAAGAAGATTTACCCCTCAAAGTAGCTTTCATTTTTCCCATTCTTTTTTTGTAAACTTTCCTACATTCATTTTCCTCTCTTTTTATTCAAACTTTCCTATTCATTTTCCCTTCAAACTTTCCTACATTCCATTCCATTTGTTTGAAGGGTTGATTTGAAAAAGAGGGGTTAGAAACTTTAGTGGGCTTTCATTGTGTATAGATAAATTTCGTAAGTACTTTTATCCATCTTTTTTTTGTTTTACTTTTATGTTCGTATATCATCTTCCCTCTTTTTTTGTTTAGAGTTTTTAATTTGAATTTTAATTTTAGGTTTCATTACTTAACATTCTTAAGTCGATTCTTTCACTTTCCATTTTTTTTCTAAGTCACGAGATTTTGATGAAATTTCATTCGGAAGACATCTAACGGATATTACCTTGACGCTTTATGAGTATATGATGTCTTCACACGCATTAATTTTTCATATCGTCGCGTCTCATGATTTATAAGGCCTTCAAATCAGAAAGCACAATATATATATATATATATATATATATATATATATATATATATATATATATATATATATATATATATATCCACATTCACACATCCCACATATTCACTCATTTTTTCTATGCATCAGAATGATGTAAGAACGAGGTTAGACATACCGAAATCCAAGAGAGGAATCCTCCTCATGATGGTGTTCCTCTCTGGTTACGATAAAGAGAAGGATCAGAAAGGGGATGAAAATGGGAGACGATGCTAAAAACTGAAAGAAGAACCCACCTCATGATGGTGTTATTCTTCACGCATTTGAAAGAGGTAAATGAGTGCAATCTGAAAATAAAAAAAGAACCCTTCATGACGGTTTCTTCTCCCACAGGATAAGTGTATTTGAAGAGGTAATGCAAAAAAGTGTGACTGGAAACCTAAAAAAAAGAACCCACTCATGATTGTTCTTCCCGTTGGCGGACATGCAAAATTGGATTGGTTTTGCGTGGAAAAGAGGTGAAATTTTCTATTTTTGTGGAAATGAGGGGATGAGTGAAATGGAGAAGGAGGAAGAGGGGAGGTTTTGATTTTTGGATTTGTAAAAATGAGGGAAAATGGAAAATTTGATATTGGATTGGAGAAGGAAGATCGGAGAGGATTTCTTTGCGGTTTGGAGAAGGAAGAGAAAGAAAAGAGAAAAATGAAAAGGGAAGTAATTTTTGGATTGGGAAAAGAAGAAGGAGAAAGAAAAGGAAAGAAGAAAAAGAAAGAAGAATGAGAAGAGATGAGGAAGATCACCTTTATCCTTTTCGGTTTGGAAGAGGAGAGGGAGATTTTGACGGGAGAGGAAATAAATCAAAAAAAAGCGGCAGACATTCGATTCGGAGAGGAAGAGGGAAGTCCTGCGTGGGAATGGAAGGAACCGTTGCGCGTGGAGGAGGCGCAGCTCATCCGTGCGTGAGGGAGAGTGCCAAGCGGAAGGGAGGCCGTGAGGAAGGAAGGGCCGAGCGGGCTCGTGCGATAGAAGGAGTTCGATCGAGATGAGCCGAGGGCTTGTGTGCATTCGAAGAAGAAGGACTCGGGTCGGGTCGTGCATCTAGGGAGCCGAGCGGGTTTATTAGAGTGGGAGTTAGGGATTTGGGCTTTAAGTTAAGATTAAATTGATTTTTTAAATTGAGTTTACGACTTTAATGTAAACTTTACGGTGACACGATTAGATAATCAATATATATATATATATATATATATATATATATATATATATATATATATATATATATATATATATATATATATATCATATATTATAAAATTATTCTGATATTCAACGAACGGTTGGTTCAAGTCGGCGTCAAATTTAGTCATTTACACTCAAAATGTATGTCACCGCTTTAGCAGCTCAACGATTGCGGTGTATGAATTGAGTGTAAATAGTGCTACTTATAGATTTTGACTTCGTCAATTTTGTGAGCGGAGGTCATTTGGTGCGTTGGCGCCTCGACCTCGATATGCATGCGAGCACCTTACGACTTCGATAAACGATCGATTGCTCATCAAGTTATGCAATATTTATATTCGACTAGTTTTCGGCGTTCTCACGATGGAGAAGTCCGTTCATCAATCGGTCATTTGAGTTGATTTTGGTAATGTCCCATGTATTTTAGCCTCGATTTACGCCCGGTCACTTCTGATTATTCGACATTTGCATAGGATCGTCCGAATTAAACTTGGACAGTCTCATTTGATAGTTATCAATGTTATGAAGCTAATGACATGATCAATTTCATGAACGGGGGTTGTTCGGATATCGTCATAGCTTCCCGTCTCAGATATGCACGTCGACACATTAATAGCTCGATCGCTTTATCGGTCGCTCTTTAGATTATGTAATATTTATATTTTGATCAATTTCGGCGTTCTGAACTTGGCGATGAAGTCCCTTCATCAATCGGAGATCTTTTCGCCATTTTGGTGGCGTCCCCATACATTTTGAGCCAATTGCGCCTATCATCTTGAAGTCCCAATTGATTTGTAGGCTTGACTTGACTTATGACATATATGTAGGTCAACAATACATAATAATATATATTAGTTGCATATTAATTGAGTGTTATATGACTATATTATCTATGACTAAATTTTAATATAAGCATGTTTTAATCTTTAATTAGCAAAATGGGCATTAAAAAAATTTAAAACTAGGCATCGACGGTTCAACAGCGGCTCCGCGTGAATTACATCGGTACCGGTCGCTTTATTGAGCGAGGCTACTCTAGAATAATTTTTTTAAAAAAAATTTGTGGATCAGCTGTAGTATTTTGGCCGTGTCGGTCCATTCTCGGAATTGAGCTTAGCATCTTTGGAATTTGCACAAAATTTCCCACTTTCATGTTGACCGAAAAGGCAATTGTGGCTCTTATGCGGCTTTTTAGATGTTGAAAAATCTGCGGTGCCATTTTAAAAAGTGCGACCAGCCACGGTATTTTGGCCGTATCAGAGTCTTCTGTTGTCAGAATTGAGCGAACTTGGTATTGTTGGAATCGGCAGAAAATTCTCCACGACTTTCATGTTTACTAAAAAAAGGCGATTATGGTCCCTTGCATAGCAATTTTTGCCAATGCTCACAAAATCATTTTGAAAAGTGCAACTGACCCCTGTATTTTGGCCGTATCGGAGTCGTCCATTATCGGAATGGAGCGAACTTAGTTTCATTGGAATTGGCACAAAATTCCCCATGACTTTCATGTTGAACAAAAAAGAAGATTATCTCCCCTTGCATAACAGTTTTTGCCAATGCACAAAAAATCTACAGGCATCATTTTGAAAAGTGCGGCCAGCTAGGTATTTTGGCCGTATCGGAGTCGTCCATTGTCAGAATTTAGAGAGCTTAGTATCGTTGGAATCGACACAAAATTTCCCACAACTTTCATGTTGACCAAAAAAGACGATTGCGGCCCCATGCATAGCAGTTTTTTTCATTGCTCGCTAAATCAGAGGCGCCGTTTTGAAAAGTGCGACCAGTCGCGTTATTCTGGCCGTACCGGAGTCATCCATTGTTGAAATTGAGCGAGCTTGGCATCGTTGAAATTAGAACAAAATTTCCCATGACTTTTATGTTGACTTAGAAATGCGATTGTGGCCCGTTGCGTAGCTGTTTTTATAGATATGGGTGGATACAAAATAACAACACTAGAAGGATTTACTCAGCATGACAAATTTGACAATTGAAGATATTAATAAAAAACAATAGTTGTGAAAATATCATTACAAAGTTTGCTAGTTGAAACATTTACTTAGCATAACAAATTCCTAGCTCTTGACTACTTCTCCAAACTTCTAAATTTGGCGTTTAATACCAACAAGATATCACTTATCTTAGGCCAAAATGCAATTTGCTCAGAATGAAAATATATAGCAAAGAAAAATATTACAACGATGACATAATAGTAATATGTACATGGAGCTATCATCTGATCTACAAATAAAGATGACAAGTGATGACATCTAACGATGGCAGTGTTTGCGTGATGGAAGTGCATCACTCCCCAGTATCTTGGCGGTGTGGTCGAGAGGGCGGTCTCAAATGGTGATGTTGATCTTTGCGCTTTATCTTTAGCCTAGTCGGTGGTCTCCCTGCTGGGAGGGTGTAACATCGTATCTCCTATGATGCTCCTGGTTGGAAGGGGATAGTGGAGTACACTCCGTGCATATGCGGCATATAGACTGGTGGATGAGGATACATGGGAGGGCCTGCTGCCTGCCATGACCAAAATGGACAGAACATGGCTTCCTGATATGAGTACAGAGCTGGTGTGCTAAATGGGTAACTGTATAGACTGACATCTGGTATAAATGATGAACCTGCATCAAATCCTTCAATATGTGGCTGAGAAGCTGAAGGTGTTGCAGAAGAACTACTAGTTTCATCTATATCCATGTACCTGCTATCTGAAATGTGCATATTCTTGCATAGTTCCTTGCATAACTTCTCATAAGTGTTGATTGAATGCTGAAAATAAGTGTTGTGATCTCTCCATAATGAAAAATATCTTGTGTGATATGTTCACGTAAAAAAAATATGTAATTCAGTACTCATTACGTATAAATATTTAGTTAACATATAGTTTTTCAATGCTTACCATTAGACTCTCTCCAGTAGCTCGAGGATAGTAGGTGGTAGGAGGAATGGTTGGAGCTCTCAGCATGAACAAGGAAGCCCAGAACTGATACCACCTCATGTACCGACTGACAGCCAGGTCAACAGGAGGTGTAACATCATCCACGACAACAACAAAATCATGTCTGGCCTCCCACTATGATATGTAGACCTGGTGATAATCAACCCAATCAACATCGCCTTCGAGACCATCAACTTGGAAATGAAAATCTATAGGCACCACATCCACTCTAGGTGACAGATCAAACTGTCTTAGCACATGATTTGAGAGGTACCACTCAATTCTTTTCCAGCTGATCAGGGATACCCTAGCAAGCCAAATATCTTGTCGAAGCGGACACCCTACTCTCATGCGTGCACTGTACGCGGCTCCCCATATCATCTACAACATGAAAAAAAATTATATGTCATATATATGATTGCGGTGACCACATGAAAAATTATGCTTTTAGTCATACTCTATATAGCGAATCAAGCTCATCGCTATACACTCTAGTATGGGCATGTATCATCTCTCGTAGGTAACCCTCATTCCACCTGCAACTAACGCTCAGCCCATCCAACTCTGCCGAAAAGGGTACCTGCAATGTGGGTCGCCCAACATGTACATGCTCCCATGACCAAACACGAGTAAGTGCGGACATCTTGTCATGTTGGTCTGCTTTGGTCTTGTGACCTCATTCAACACCACAGTGTACAAGTGTGCCCGGAGCTCCTATGGAACTTGAACAAGCTCAAATCATCCAGTAGTGGTAAGTACTACAAATATACCTTAGACCCAGATATATCTGGCAGAAGGAAGCAGCCAATAGTGACAAAATATAAGTTCTAAGGTGCATCAGAAAGTCAGCATCCAGTAGATCTAAGTATGAGTCCCTATAGAATGTCTACCGCAGCCAACGTAAAGGTAAGCAAGTCCATGCATGCGCCTGCCCCATGCAAAATGTGGATGTAACATGTGGTTGTACTGGATCATGATATATAACATCGGGCTCTGGATGTCTACCGATAAGCTCATCATAATAATCGGGCCATGACAACCATCGCCTACCCTCCCCTATCACTATCGGTCTGATAATAGGAGGCTCGTCAATCCGTACGCCTAGAATCATAGCCACGTCCTGCAAAGTAACTATCATCTCGCCAACTACGAAATGAAATGTGTTTGTTTGTGGTGACCAGCGCTCAACTAGAGCTGTAAGCAGGTGGTGATCAAGTCTGATATACTGGAGCTATGAAACACAAACTAAGCCAGCATCGTGCAGTCCATCCATAAAACTGGGGTAGTTCACTGGCCACTCCCTGAACATCAACAGATCTAATGTTGCCTCAAGAACTGTCTCCTACACAATATGAATTGAGGACTTAATAAAAAATGCATTTACTTTAAGCTAGCTTTGACAAATAATAAATCATACAAGATCTGGATGCGCAGCCTTGTGTCTGTCACGCAACGAGGCGATGTTGGGGTGTACCTCTACTGGTGCGGGCCTGTAGTCTACTGGAGGCTCCTCGGTTCGGCGTCTACGCCGACGTCTACCTGCTCCTCCTTCCTCAGATGTGATTTCACCTGTCTAGTGCACAACTTCAGAAAGTACATGTCAACACCATAAAACATAAACCATCAGAAGTATAGTGCAACACAGTAGAAGTAAACACGGCTCATACATACACTAGGTCCTACATACACAGGTACACATATTGCAATAATACCAAGAGAAAAACAAACTACTAACAACACACACTAAAGTTATCCTACATACACATGTCCCAGGTGACATACAGAAAAAAAAAAGCGGTGTCGCTATACATAGTATGGAGAAAACACGAGATCTTTGAGAAAAACGTAATAAATAAAGCTGTCACAATAATAATACATTACAGAACAAGAAAAACACACTATCAACAAGCGGTATGAGATAAATACATTACAAGCGTCCACAATAACATCAACAAACCTCGACCGGTAGTAATGACAAAACATATACCACTAACACATGCGAGAAAACTACATTACGTACATCTGAGTAACAAGAACAAAAAGCTTCTAGCAACAACACAAGGACAAAATAATGCAGTAGTTCATTGCAAACACACTAAGTCCTACGTAATCGATTTTGTGGACAAGTGGCTCTGTTGTGCCTAGCATTTTTGCACAGTCCACATATTCTATTACTTCGCTGCACATTCTCATCCATTGGTTGGTATACCTCTGTGTCCTATGTCTACCGGTTCGCCTTCTGATATTTGGTGGTGCTAGTTCAATCTAATGACGGTCAGACATATATGATGGCCAGTCAGCTCGATCTGGGATGACATGAAATTCAGCTTCATACGTACTGTGTTACATTTGCAATGTGTAGTAGCGGGATATGTACTGCGAATGGCTCAAATGATGTTGACCTAACACAGCTATAGCATGCGAACATGGCATGTGAAGAAATTGTGGCTGCCTACATGTACTACTACAACTATTTTGTTCTTGTAGTTCAACCTTAAATGACTTTGAGGACATGCGAAAAACTTGAAATTCATTTAAATTTATCCTTGTGGATTCTGGACATCTCCTAGCTTCACGCTCATTCTATTGCAGCATCATCTTAACACGCGGTGTGAATATTGAATCACTCTGCATGATCAAATCAGAAGCTGTCTCAAGGCGTTTGGTAAAAATTGATACAAGATTATAATAAATTGATGTGATCAAAGCTTGTATCGGCAACCCACGTGCCCTCTTCGGCACACCGTTGAAATACTCTTATGCATTAGTGGTCATGGTAATGATATCCGTCATCATGAGTCAATGACCACTTTGTAACATCTCCAGCAAGCAGCCACTCAGCACCCTCTGCTTTGATATTCTTGATGTCTATCATGTAACGTGTGAAGGTGTGAATGTCATTTGTATTACCTGCCACATAGATCTTTTGGCACATAAACTCAGCATCAGAAATTCTCATAGTTCTGCATGTCTTCTTGAAATTCTCTTTAAGATGGCGTAAGCAGTGTCGATGCTTAGCCCAAGGAAAAAATTTGCGGCATCCACGTACTAAGCCTGAATGTCGGTCAGAGATAATGCATAAATCAGCCCGAGTACATATAAGCAAAATCAAGTCCTATAATGTCCTAATAAACCAAGCCCAGGACTCATTGCACTCTGCCTCAACTATTGCAAATATTAGATGATATAAGTCATTATTTGCATCAATCCCAACTGTAGTAAGAAGAGTTCCTCTGTACTTTCCCAACAGAAATGTGTCATCAAGACTTAAGATTGATCTGCAAGATTGCCAACCAATAATTGATATCCCAAATGACCAGAATATGCATTGAAAATATCCAAATTTACTTGATTGAATATGGTACCTGTAATACGCATACAATAGCCATGAAATGATCTAATGAACGGTATGACTATTCTTAACTTCCAAAAATAGTCTGTATGGACTTTTTACGTGCATCCCAAGCTTTCATATAGGATACCCTAATGTTAAATTTTGATTTCATACTGCCAATAATTTTCGTAGGCTTCAAATCCAATTGATATCTAATGACAGGTTGGATGTAGTAGCTAATAAACTATGAGTACCCATGTCCTATATATTCAATATCGAATGAGTACATGTGTATGAGGCTGCCATACTAGATATCCTTCAGGCACCACCCAACCTCTTGCTCGCATGAGCATGTAGATGCCACATGCACGACTTACTGGGATGACTATTATGTATGCAAAGTACAGTAAACCTCGCCTAGTTAGAGTCACATGTTACATACTCCATGTTATTTGTTATGGACAAACCCTGAACAGTAAACTTAAGGTGTCTTTTGTCATGGAAACACATCCCCTAAATTAAGTCAGCTGGAATGAAATTCTCTTCCAGAAAACTAGAATCTTCTAAGAGGCCATCAAAATTCAATTGTTCATCCCATTCTTGTGCTGTCTGACATGCCTGAATATAATTGTTGCTACTGAACATGTATTCCTCATCAATGTTTATTTTATTAGAGTAATCTCTTAGCAAATGCTCGCTTACAGAGTCTGGACATTGTTGTTCTCCAATATCACCTTCACTATTAACTCTATCAGAACTCGTTGCACTAGGCATTATTTCGTAGCCCTCATCTTCAGTTGATAAGAGTGCTACATGATCGCTATGGTATTCACCCCTACTAAGAGATGCAATTATATCTCTCTTATCAGTGCTACAAATTATGATGCAGTGTATACGACTAAAATAAAAAAGATTAATTGGATAATGACTTGATGTGCGTGCATTACAAAACCCGTTGAGGAGGTCGATATGGTTCTTGTGATAGTATAGTCATGTGTATAGCTTTAGTTGGATGAAATTCAACTCTAGTGAAATTATGCACTTCATTATCCTCTATTCCTTTCAACTCAACTTGACATATATAATTACAGGTTGTATAATTGTTGCATTAATGATGGACTCACATACTTCATCGTCATTTATTGGAGAAGTAATGAAATCGGCACCAACAGGAAATCTACATATGAGATTAACTCTAAAATATGTTAAGCCAACTTTCAGTGACCTCATGATTCGATTTTGTAAGCTTGCAAAATCAGTTTGTTATGAAACTTGTATATGATGATTTTTTCCACCAATGTACGTAGGGACGAAATCCTCACTAACATTGAGTTGGCCGCCATAATATAATACTAAACAAACTGTGTCTGAACTCATATTTGAATCTAAAAATGTGTTTTGGAGACATGAAAATAACGATAAATCAATCGATTCATAAGAATATGGATCGCAGCGTAGATGTATATTACCACCTCTAACAAAATGACTCAAATTATCTAAAAAAAATTCACCATAATTTGATGAGTAAAAGAACGAGACTCAATTTCTATTAAAGTAAAGACAACCAAAATAAATAGCACCTTGAATCTCAAACCCCAAATCTTATTTTCAATTTTTGACATCTAATCTATAATCCTTGTAGTCTCCATACCCAAAAAATATCATTTATTCACAACTGTCATTTTGCTAGTAAGTAATTGTAAGATCTGAGATAACTATTAATTTCTCAATCATCCATAAGCACAAAACAACAAACGACAAATAAACATACAATCAAATTCAATATTTAAAACAAAGTCACTTAAAATACACATAAAACACACATAAATACACATAAAAATATAAATACACTCCTAAACATATATATCCAACAACACATACCTAAACCCTAAAACTTAAATGCACTCCAAAAAGTTACTTACTGCCAGTAAGTAATTGTAATAACTTATATAACTATTAATTTTCCTAATTATCCTTGAGCACAAAACAACACATGACAAATAAACATACATTCATATTCAATATTTAAAACACAAAAAAGTTACTTAAAATATACATAAAACACACATAAATACACATAAAACATAAATATACTCCTAAACATACATATCCAACAACACATACCTAAACCCTAAAACTTACATTTCTTTGCAAAATTAACATTTCCCCTAAAATATCATATGTACATTTGAATCTAAAAATGTGTTCCTCATTTATTTGCAAAATTTACATTTTTCCTAAAATATCAAATCCAACAACACATGCCTAAACCTAAAACTTATATTTCTTTGCAAAATTAACATTTCCAAAATATTAGATGTACATTTGAATCTAAAATGTGTTCCTCATTTATTTGCAAAATTTATATTTTTCCTAAAATATCAAATCCAACAACACATGCCTAAACCCTAAAATTAACTAATCACATGATAAACTAAGTAATCACATGTTAAAACAAACATAATCAACACTTCAATGCTTTTCACTTAAAAAAAGGAGTTTCAAAAAAATACCTACAAAATGATGTTGAAAAAACTGAAATCCACTCCAAAATCTGTCGTTTATGTCCGTCGGCCAGAATGGGCGGTTGGTTTCTTTGGAGACGGCGGCGGCGCACCTGCCGACGTCAAGTCGTCGGCCGGCGAGTCCACGGGCGGCGGGGCAGCGTCAAGAAATGGGTTGCGGTGCACGGACAGGAACGAAATCGGGATTTCTGTCCTTATCTCGGTGGGGAAACTTTTTTAAAAACGGTTTTAGGCCAGTCGCTCGTTCAACGGGCGACTGACGCTGATGTGTAATCCACCTGGCACCAGTCGCCCATTGAACGGGCGACTGTGCCTAGTTAAAATTTTTTTTAATGCTTATTTCGCTATTTACAGTTTAAAACATACTTATATTAAAATTTTAGCCTATTATCTACTCCCATACGTAGAGCTATACCCAAACTGTGCACATAATATCTCTTAGGATAAATTAAATATTATTTCACCTTTAAAAGAGAAAAATAATTTTTAAGAATATTTTAATGAATTTAATCATTAACTTTCACATAAAATACATTGAAATAGCTTAAATCAAATATAATTTAGCTGAAAGTTTAAGCTCTTATTCATTAAAATAGTAGGATAAATTATCTTGCATTTCAAGAAAGAATTAAACTACTCTTAACAAATTTAATTGGAGCTAATTAATTTCAATGACCGTTCTGATTGAAGGGTAAGTTTGTACTATATATATATATATATATATATATATATATATTATTGGAGGATTATTGGATAAATTAAATTAAAATTTACTTTTAATTATGTTTGGAATTCATTGGGTTTTTTTTTTTTTTTTTGAGTCTTTCGAAATTAGAAAGGCCATAAACAGACTATTGATTCTGACCTTGAACTTCAGTCATGGCTTAGCTTTAATAACTTACCGAGAAGGCCTATTCATCTAACTCAATTTCTAATCAGTTTAGTTGGAAGTAAAAGTTATTTTCACTTCTTTTTTTTTTTTACAATCATTTATCTTAATTTATATTTTCTCTCATGGAGTATCGTTTAAGTGTCTAATTCAGTGGTTCGTTTGATGTGACATATATATGGAAGTTCGTTAACGGCGACTTATATGTAACTATTTTTTTTAAATATTTTGTAAACTTGGTTGGATTTAGGTTCCACTATTATCTGTCATTGGAGCTACTCCAAATTTTCGAAACTTATATAACGTCTCTTATTTCTCCGATCAATATTTTATTAAATTCTTAATGTTTTATCTCAAATTGCATAAATATATGAATTTGTTAATTAATTTTATTTTGATGAAAATTTTTTAAATAGACATATTCTTAATGATCTGTGTATATTTTTATGTATATTTTACATGTATTTGATTAATTAGTAGATCAATATAGTTTAAATGACTTTTTATTTAATGCCAAATTTGTTTAAGATAAAGATTTTTATTTTATTGAAAAATAATGATATTATGAAAAGTGTAAAACTATCTGAACTATTCTCAAGAATTTCTTTAACATCATATATATATATATATATATATATATTTACTTGATTATAACAAACTATAAGAGTCACTTATATAATTTTACCATCTATACCCTCAAGCTTTAGAGATGATTATCCATGCAATTTGAAGTAAATTTTTCCCTTAATTTTTACATATTTATGTACACATATAGATCTTTTTATACACTAATAATCAAGATATTATGTACATCATTTAAGATATTGGACTAAATATTAATATTTACCCCTTATTCATATGGATAAGTTTTTGATCTTATCATTATTCATAAGAGAAATCCAACATTTATCATTCAAACATAAAGATTTTCAAAATTCAATATATTCAATATATTCAAGAATGACTGACTCCACTTTATATATAAACAAATTTAGAATTAAATGAAAAATCATTTAAATTATATTTTTCTACTAATTAATCAAATACTTGTAAAATATAGCATAAAAATATGTGCAAATCATTAAAGATATGCCTATTTATAAAAGTTTCATTAAAATAAATTAAATTAACAAATTCATATATTTATGCAATTTGGGATAAAATATTAAAAAATTAATAAAATATTGATCAAGGGAATAAAAGGTTTTATATAATCATTGGAAAGTTTGGGTAGCTCCAATAACAGATAATAATGGAACTTAAATCCAATCAAGTTGTCAAAATATTGAAAAAAAAATAGTTACATAGCTCTTTATTTTCAGTATGTATAATCATCTCAGACTTAAATGGGATGTGCGTCGATTCAACGCAGTAAATTAAATCGTTAACCCGACGAATATACCTATATCTAATTTTTTTTAAGGTACTTAAATTATTAATTACATTTTAAATTATACTTTTTTAAAAAAAGTTTATTTTTTTTTCTTCTGCTCTTTCTTCCCCTTCTCCTACTCGTCCCCTCACTACATAACATCTCAAGTTTTTCAATTATATTGAATAAACTTATGGTAAAATTTAATAATGATTTTATTGTTCGTTGGGAATCATATATTTTTTTTTATCATTGTTAAATCAGATAAAATATAAATCGAAAAAGAAACAGATATAAGTAACAAAACATAAATATACTATGAACAACGCATTTAAAAATATGTGCAGTACAGTGAAACCACATATCAGGCCGCCTGCTGATCCTATATACTAACATCACACCTCCTTCACGCTGAGACTACATATATCACACATGCTTAATTACATAAAGATTAATTTCACAAAGGTTCAACGTATAGTATATATTTATCTAAATATGTACGCTCTCAAACGGAGGATCGACTGGCTTGGCTGTAACCGGTCTGGATATCATAATACCTTGACCAGAGCATCACTCCTCCATAGTTGCTCGACTCTTTCAACTCAGGAAGCACCTGAGAAGTCAAGTCATCAGTTGAAATAAAGCCGCCGTCGGCCGCATCTGGCGCCGCCGGCAGGCCCAGGAAGAACTGGTTCGCCTGGATCCCCGTCGTCCATTGGTTCCATGCATCCTGGAGGTTGCTAGGCTGCCCTTCCGAAAACTGGCAGGTCGGGTTGTTGTAGAACTGAACCCAAACGTAGTCGAATAGGCCGGTGTCGAGCGCTTTGCCCACCCAAGCGTCGGGATAAGGGCATTGCGGCGCCGCCGTTAGGTAGACCTTCTTCCCCTGGTTGCTGTAGGCGGAGAGGTAGTTGGCGAGGTCATCGTTGTAGTCCGGGCTGCCTCCCTCAATGTCGAAGTCCACTCCATCGAGCACCGCGTCGCCGAGCGGTCTGGAATAAGACTGGCCGCCCAAGTAGTTGTTCCAGATGTAGTCGGCCACCTGGCGTGCATCGTCCTGGGAGGACAGCATGTGGGATCCAGCGCCACCCCCGATGGAGAGGAGGACCTTTACGCCTTGGGATTGGCAAGCGTTGATGTCATCGGATAGACCAGTGCATTCACCGGAGGCGGGATCACAGTGACTAGCGAGGTTGAGAACTGGAGTCTGGCCGTTGCCAAAGTCGCAGAGGAAGGAGACGATAGCGAAGCCATAGTTTCCGGTGGCGCAGGCGTCTGAGAGGGAGCCTTCGTTGTCGAATTGGCCCCAGTATACGGCTATGTTCGGGAGGTGGTGAAAAGAGCACTAGTAATGAGCAGGATGGAGAAAAATGCCTTCATTTTCCCTCTTTATTCTGGTCTCGTTAAATGCAGAGTTGCTTGTAATTGCTAACTGGATTTCAAGTCCTTTATATAGGCAGAGATGGATAGATAGAGAGAGCGAGCTTAGAATACTTCAAGCTGCTAATAATTGGTTGGTACAATGAACAGTGCGTGCATGCACTTTATATGTTACTAAACTGAACAGAAGTTGCCGCCCGACTACGTTGGTTTTTATTTTTACTGTAGTTTTGGTCAGTATTAATTATTAGTTAGTTGATCATATTATGTATAAGGAAGAATGCATTAAATAATTACGAAATTTTTACTTGGAGATATTGAGTACGCATAGTGATAAGCGTACGTTGCTATAATTCAAGCATTCTCTCGCTTGGGAAGACCGAATAAACTGTAATTTTGAATTAGTTTTAATCATAAGTCAAGCGCCGACTAGACCAGTAAGCCTATGGTGGCATCAAGTAATTTATATAAAATAAATTTTTTAAAATAAGTATTGATACATCCTCAGAAAATTAATCTGATCAAGCACGAATCTCAAGGCATTTTCAGAAATATTTCGATCTAATCACCGATTTAGAAAATCAATTGCCGATGACGAACATGTAATATCGGCGTAGTCGATCCGAGCTCATCGACTGGTTACGGGCATGAAAATGGATCCGATCCAAATGGTCAAAGACATATTTATAGATGGAATCGGCGACGTCAAGACGAATCCAACGAATCCAAGATCACCCAATTGACATTATTAAGGCACCCGTGTCATCAAAATACACCGTCGATCGATCATCGGGTCAGATGGGAGTGGTTGGAGTTTTCCAATTTACAAGGCTGCCACTCCCAAAATCTATAAATGAGCTTCTCTCACCTTAGAATCGATTTGAAGACCAGAGCTCGAAACCTGGCCGACGATCTATCACCCAAGTCAGAGTGCTGAAGATCGCTCTAGGAGATCTAGGACTAGAAAAGGGTTCTTCTCCTCTGAAGATCGAGGTTGCTCCCGAAGATCGTTCGCTTTTGGGAAACTTCTCCCTTGGGTTAGTTCCGCTATTGTATTTTCTACACTCAATATTGTTTACCCACACCTTCTTCTCCAACTAAGCAGGACCTATCTTTTGAACACATAATGAAAGTTCTGGTAGGCAAGGCCGTGGTTTTCCCTTAACGGGTTTTCCATTATAACCCTGTTCATATCCCCTGCTTGTGTGTTGGATAATTTTTGGGCTACGACGAAGATCTCGCATCTAACGGAATAAAATTCTCTAGCACGCAACAAGTATGATTTAAAATATAATTAGTAATTTAAGTTTCTTAAAAAAAATTTAGATATAGATATGTCAGTTTAATGGTTTTACTTTATCATCAATGTGGTGCTAGTCACCCGTTTGATCGGAACTTATAATATTATATGGAAGTCGTCTGTTAAACGGGCAACTTACATCTAATTATTATTTTAAAGTATTTTGCCAACTTATTTGGAATTAAGATCCACTATTATCTATCATTAAAGCTACTCCAACATTTTAATGCTTATATAAATCCTCTTATTCTCCGATCAATATTTTATTAAATTCTTAATGTTTTATCTCAAACTGCATAAATATATGCATTCGTTTTTGATGAAATTTTTTTAAATAGTAATATTTTTAATGATCTGCATATATTTTTATTTTTATTTTATAGTATTTGATTAATTAGTAGATAAATATAGTTTAAATGACTTTTATTTAATTCTAAATTTATTTAAGATGAATTTCTTTTTCATTGAAAAAAAATGATATTGTAAAAGTGTAAAACTACTAACTATTCTCTAGAATTTCTTTAATTTCATATATATATATATATATATATATATATATATATATATATATATATATATATATATAATGACTCTAAGAGTTACTTATGTGATTCCACCTTCTATACCCTTAAGCTTCAAAGATGATTACCAATGCAATTTGAAGTAAATTTTCCCCAATGATTTCTACATATTTATGTAAATATATAGATCTCTTTATATTTATGTCTATTAATTAAGATATTGGATGAAATATTAATATTTATTCTTATTCATGTGGACAAATTTTTGATCTTATCATTATTGATAGGATAAATCCAACATTTATCATTCAAACATAAGGGTTTTCAAAATTAATATATTCAATATATTCAAGGATGAGTAACTCTAGTTTATATATAAACAAATTTAGAATTAAATAAAAAGCCATTTAAACTTGTTGCATGCTAGAAAACTTGTAGCGGTAAAATAAACTTTCACGCCTTAGCTTTGTATGGAAATCCAACACACACACAGATAGTTGAAAAGAGAATAAGAAACTCCATAATTTTTATGTGAAAAAATCCTAGAAATAGGGTGAAAAAATCACGGGCCTAGCCCATTAAAAATGTTTCACTATATATTTGCTTTGGAATACAGAATTTAAATCTTCCTGACAGCGGGATTAAAATGTTGTATGTGAAAAATTCTGATAATGAAAATTCTAGAATCAGGTTACAACAGCTATGCAGTGGTAGTTGGACTGTAACGGTTGTTGATGGTAATCGGTGACGACAATTGACGGTGATCGACGACAATGGTGGCGATGACGAACTTCGAACTTCTAACTCTCTCGCTCAGCTTTCTCCTAAGTTGCTTCTAGCTCTTACCCTCCTTTCATGACAAGAATGGGGTCTTATTTATAGGATTCTGAGAGAAACATTTTCATCATTATAGCTAAAATCTCAAACTACTCTATCGGACGGTGTATACTGATTCATTTGATCATAGATAGTTTTTTAGTGATTTGACCATCCAAATGATCTTCAATTTGAGTAATCTTAGGCTCGTTGGATTTGTCTCGTCGAGCCACTCGATTCGATTATAAGCATGTCAAATTTGGAAGTAATTTGATCATCCAGTCAGTGTCTCAAAATTTCATATGTAACTTTTTGAGCTTGATTTGAGCTCATTTGGGCTTGATTTGATCCGAATATAGTATTATTGGACTCATCTCATTGATTCGTTGAATTTGATTGAATATATGCTTTAATTTGAAATCTATACTTTATTTATAAATTTTAGAGAGATATATCATTTGCTCTCCTTATTTTTGGATGAAAAAACTCATTTCATTCAAAAATATATAAAATCACTTTAGGTAAAGATTATTAAGATATATATACAGTAGAACCTGTCTAAGTTGATACTGCCTAAGTCAATAACCTCTAATAGTTAATACTAATGGCCTAGTCCCAGCTCGGGCCTCATACATTTATTAATAAACCTCCCAAAGTCAATAATTAATACTCTGCCGCCAGTCCCGAAAATTTTTTATATTGATAACTATTAAAAACAGCTACATATTTGTTACAAAATTTGACATCTAGCCTATTTAAACTTTTGAGAAATACGAGAAATTGGCTTCTGCACAAGCTTGCTGGTTCTGATCATGCTGATCTTATCCTTGATCTTCTGGATGACAGTAAGTGTCTCCATGTTAACGACATCTTGCGCATCAGGCTGCTAGAGCTCGCCCGCAAAGCACCGGAAGCCTTCCCAGGTTCTTGGTACCGTCAACTTATGTTTCATCTTCTTGCACCAGATTCTCGAAGAGGTCCTGGACGATCTCAGCCTCAGTTGGAACGTAGGCCATCTCCAACTCTGTTGGATAGTCAATGAGATTGCGGATGTCCATTGGGTTCCGGTAGCGAAGCTCATGAACCTGTGCCTCCAGATCCCTGATGATGTCAGGATCAACGAGTGCATCCTCGGCAATTGGAGCAACGTCTGCATCGTTGTCACAGGCAATGGCGATTCGATTGTCTCTGGCTTGACATCGGTGGTCCAAGCAGCAACAGCCAGGCGGATGGCTTGCAGAACATCGATTTTTCTATAATTCTCTAGAAACTTCCCTCTTTGTGTATGGCTAAGAGAGCATGACTGATCTCCTTTTATTTAGCTCCGTGAACGTCAAGCTGGAATTGTAGAATATTCGCACCTCCTTGACAATGAAAAATCAATTAATTAAATGATACTCTCTTTATTAATATCCACTTTAAGTTAATACAATGATACCCCAATCCCGGTATCAATTTAGGCAGGTTCTATTGTATATATATATATATATTAGGTGTATTAAATTTATTTATTTATTTAATAATTAGTTATTATATTTTTTATTTTATTTTATATGTATATATAAATTATTTTATCATTTTATATTATTATATTTTTTTGGGTGGCTATTTTATTTGAGAGAGAGGGGTCGTGTGCCCCCCAATTTTCTTCTTATTTTTTTATTTCTTTTGACGTGAGTGACTTAGAGAGAGAGAGAGAGAGGGAGAGAGAGAGAGAGAGAGCAGGTGTAAAGACTTATTTATTTATTTATTATTTATAAAGAATATAAAAAGTTTTTTTTTTCAATGAGGAATATGAACAACTTAGCCTGCGCAGCCTTTTCAGATATTAAAATTTGTACTTCAAATCTTTATGTCCGAGCACATGCGGGAATTTATAGTTTTAGATAATTTCATCTAATTAGTGACTTTGTTGATTTTGAAAATTATAATTATATTAAAATTCCTTAATTTTTGATTGAAGGAAGCCCTATGAGTTTTATAGATTTTGATTTAATATCGCATTCTGTCTGCTTGTACAAAGAGTTGAAGATCTGGTGGTGAACCTTACTTTAAAGTTATAGATTCAAAAGACAGTTTAATTTGTTATTTTAAAAGAAGATTTACCCTCAGAGTAGCTTTCATTTTCTCCATCCTTTTTTTTGTAAACTTTCCTACATTCATTTTTCCTCATTTTTTATTCAAACTTTCCTACATTCATTTTCTCCCCTCTTTTTCTTTTGAAAGTGAACTCTTCACTATCCCTTTTAATTTCTATAAATAAGGCTAAGAAGGAGTCTCACATTCCATTCCATTTGTTTGAAGGGTTGGAGTTGGAGCATTTGAAAGAGAGCGGCTGAAACTTTAGTGGGCTTTCAAGTGTGCATAGATAAATTTCGTAAGTACTTTTCATCCATCTTTTTTTTTGTTTTACTTTTGTATTCGTTGTATATCATCTTCCCTCCTTTTTTGTTTAGAGTTTTTAATTTGAATTTTAATTTTAGGTTTCATTGCTTAACATTCTTAAGTCGATTCTTTTACTTTCTATTTTTTTCTAAGTCACGAGATTTTGACGAAATTTCGGCAGCATTTCGACTAGGGGGAGCGACATCTAACGGATATTGGCTTTTGCTCTCATGGCGTTATGGCGTGTCTTCACGCCATATTTCATCTCGTCGTGCCCTCATGAACGCGGCAGGCGGCCGACTTTATATATGTATATATATATATATATATATATATATATATATATATATATATATATATCCATCCCACGCAATACGGAGCTCATTTTTTCTATGCATTACAATGATCGGTGAAAGGAATGAGGTTAGGCATACTAAAAACCAAGAAGAACCAGCCCTCATGATGTTCCTCTGATTCTGACAAGAAGGATAAGAAAGGGGCAATGGGAGGCGATCTTGGCGAAAGAAGAATCCACCTCATGGCGGTGTTCTTCTCCGTGTGGAAGTGGATTTGAAGAGGTAATGCAAGGAGGTGCATCGAAAAAAAGAACACACATGTGGTGTTCTTCCAGTTACAATGAAGTGTATTTGAAGAGGTAATGCAAGGAGTGTGACGCTTAAAATTGAAAAAAAAATCATGTGGTGTTCTTCCCAGTTCGACGGCGATTAAGCAAAAATTGGTTTTTGAGGAAAAAGAGGTGAAATTTTTTTACATTTTAATGAAATGAGGGGATGAGAAGGAAGGATTTTGGATTATAAAGTGGAAAATGGAAAATTGATTTTGGATTGAAGGAAGATCGGAGGATTTCTTCAGGTTTGGAGAAAGGGAAAAGGAAAAGAAGATAAAGAACGATCCTGCTATCCTTTTTGGATCTGGGAAATAAATGGTGAAAACAGATCATTGATTTAGGAGAGGAAGAAGAGGAGATCCACATGGGAATGGTTGGAAGGAATTCTGAGGAAGGCGTCTGACTCATCCGTCAAGAGTCTGACGGAAGGAGCTTCTTCGAAATGAGGGAGCGGAGGGGCGGCTCGTCTGATAGAAGGAGTTCGTCGAGATGAGCGACTTGTGTGCATTGAAGGAGAAGGACTCGGGTCGGGTCATGCATGGAGGGGAAAATATTACGTCCGGTCATGCGTAGCTTCGTCGGACTCAATCCCACGCATGACACCGTGCGGCAAAATGGCCATAAGAAGGAAAACGGTGCTATTTTTGCGGTTTAGCGCCCCGACCGACGACCGATTTACCTCGAAAACAAAATATCTGCGTCGTTGTATTCTTCGTAATACTGCAAGGATTTCGGAAGAGGATTTCTAAGCTCCCGTCGGTGCACACACCGTCGTTCGATCATTGGCTTAGGGCGAATTTCAAATTGAGGTATTACGGTTGGTTACATGAGGTATTTCCACATGCATTCTTGAAAGATTTTAGGATTTTCTGTCTTTGTCCATTACAATCCATCGGTATGTGTTTAGGTTTATTTATGGCGTCCCTTTGATTTTATATGGCTACCCTCTGCCCTGTACCTCTACCTCGCCTCTGTACCCTCGATATTAGAGCGATTTTGGGCTATTTTGTTGATTGTTTGGCTGCACCCTGTACTCTCAAAAGGTACCCTATACTTTCTTGAGATTTTGCATTTTTTTCCATTTTTCCGTTTGGAGGGCATATCTATAGAATCCGTTATGTGAAGTTGTGTTTCTTGCGGTTTGGGTGTGTTACGTGGAGAAAATGAATCGTATCTCATACCTCTCCCTCGATATTAGAGACGATTTTGGGCTATTTTTCTTGATTGTTCGGTCTGGTTTTTGAGACAATGTTTACTGCTTTTCTGTGGAAGTAGATTAGAGGTTGTTTGGAAGCTAATTTTGATGCTTATTTGCAAATGTACTCTCCGAACCCCTCTGTACCTCTGTACCTCTGTACCTCTATACTTTCTTAAGATTTTGCATTTTTTTCAGTTCATTTTTTCCCGTTTGGAGGGCATACTATGGCTAGAATCCATTATGAATAACTGGAAAGTTGTGTTTTGCCGTTTTGGGTGTGTTCTGTGGAGAAAATGAATCACTCTGCACTTGTACCCCCTCTGTACCTCTACCTCCCCTACCTACCTCACTGCCCTCCTGATATTAGAGACGATTTTGGGCTATTTTTCTTGATTGTTCGGTCTGGTTTTTGAGACAATATTTATTGCTTTTCTGTGGAAGTAGATTAGAGGTTGTTTGGAAGCTAATTTTGATGCTTGTTTACAAATGTACTCTCCGAACCCATCTGTACCTCTGTACCTCTATACTTTCTTGAGATTTTGTATTTTTTTCAGTCTATTTTTTCCCGTTTGGAGGGCATACTATGGCTAGAATCCGTTATGAATAAGCGGGAAGTTGTGTTTTGCCGGTTGGTGTGTGGAGAAAATGAATATACCTCTATACTTGTACCTCATACCTCTTCATACTTTCTTGAGATTTTGCATTTTTTTGTGCATTTTTTTTGTTTGGAGGGCATACTATGGCTAGAATCCGTTATGAATAAGCGGGAAGTTGTGTTTCTTGGTTTGGGTGTGTTCGTGAAGAAAATGAATCGTACCTCACCTCTCTGTACCTTTGTACCTCTGCCTCTAATATTAGAGGCGATTTTGGTTTTTTCTTGATTGTTGGTTTGGTTTTGAGATAATATTCTTTACACTGAAAAGTAGATTAGAGATTGTTTGGAAGCTAATTTTGATGCTTGTTTGCAAATGTACTCTCCGAACCCCTCTGTACCTCTGTATCTCTATACTTTCTTGAGATTTTGCCAATTTGGATGTGTTCTATGGAGAAAATGAATCATCGTACCTCCACTTGTACCTGCCTCTGTACCCTGATATTAAGGTGCTTGCAATCCATTATCTTTGTTAATATTCGATTACCTTGACTTTATTTTGAAGTTCGGCATAATGCCAAAAGGATAACGTAGATGCGGTAGAGTGCCATCGAGCATTATTTGATAATATTCGCTTCACTAGTGAAGTGGCGAAATATTGAAGCGGCTTCACTGAACCAATTCGGTGCACTGCGGAGACTTCGGTTGCCATAACCTCATCTATCTTCTTTGGGACATCGAGAAACTTTTTTTCTTGGGTGGGCAGTGCATTTCTTTCACCCCGGATGAAGTAGTTGTGATGCTGGGGATGCCAAACAAAGGGGATAAAGTTTTATGGCAGAAATCTCCATTGTCACAGTATAGTTCAGCCGATTATAAGAATAAGCTCGAGCAATCAGATAGCTTCGTTCGGTACACGGTTGTCTGATTGTACATCGTTTTCTTATTTCAAATTTGTTCTTTGCATACCACAACTATAGAGTAGCTTCTAGTTTAATTACTACAGATAATATTGAAAAATTTCTTGAGTACAATTGGGTTTGAAGCCATTTGGGCCTTCTTAGTGTCCAATTCAATGACATTACAAGAAAGATACACAGCGCTGGCTACATGAGTGGCTTTGTCCCTCTTCTTATGGTATGTTGACTTCGGTTATGTTTTGATGTGAGCAAGTTAACACTTATAAATATTTCTTGTAGATGCGGTGAGCACATTATTAGCATTAGTCATTTTGTGCCACGATATATATTGTTGGCCTAAAATAAAGTTCTGAGCGTTGCCTTCAACGATTTGGGAGGAGACCAGTGCGGGACATTAGTTATGTTCGTTCATTTGAGTAGTAATACATTTACCTATGTTGTTTGTGTCATATCTATCTTTGGCTTAACACAGTCGCACTCGAGGACTTATCAGAAGAGGAGACCTGGCTCATTGAATCATCCTCTCCTCCTCATGAAACTTCCCTAGCAGAGCTTGACATCAGCCCCATCCGCGGTCCAGCCATTGCTGCTCCTACTGATTCCCCATATATCTCTCCCAAATATTCCCCAACCGGTGTGTCAGCTTGCCTCTGCCCCCAATCAGAAGGATCTGCAATAGATAGGTTATTTGCAGGTTTGAGGGAGTTGAGGGAAGTTGTGGCATCCTACCATAGTGGAGAGAGTGGATGGCATTCATGCATTCGCTATTGAGGGTACCTTCTGCGAAGAGTGCTTCCATCCCCAGTGGGGTGGAAGCTGCTACGGAGGAGACCACCGGGGTATCTTCTCAGGAGACCTTTATAGTGGAAGCACCTCTGGTGGAGTCTTGTGCTAGAGAAGCTCATGCAGTGGGGTCCCACGAGCATCTGTTGTTCATTGTGACCTTATGCGTCGGGTGAAGAACGGCGGATGAGGAAGAGGAAAGCTATGTTCTCTCCGTTCACCACTAGCTAGAGTGGGTCGTTGCGATTGCCCTCCACCCACGGCGTGGTGCGGTATTACGTTAATTTCATGAATAATGTGATACAATAGATGACCGGTTGTTGGTTTCACCCGAATTCGCGGTGGCGTCGTGCGATTTCCTCTGATGAGCCATTAAAGGCTATCGTAGTTGTGGAGGAGCACCAGTCCGAGGTAAGCAAAGTTCTGATTCTTGAGCTTTAGATGACAATGGATATAGCTTTTTACCAATTATATTCAGCCTAAATAATTATATTTACGGTGAGCGATTTTCGTGCACTTCCCATCCAGAGATGGCATGCCTTAGTCGATGCTCCAACTCATAGACCGGTCGTGTGCTCGATTCCAGGACAAGTAAGTCACCCGGCATCTTCCTCCTTTTCACACAGATTCAAATGTCATATCATTCTAACTACTTCTATTAATTTCTCCGCTCAATAAATTATAAAAATAAGCTTTACGATAATGCGGGGAGATCATTCTTTCAATTTGGAAATATTATTATTTCGTGAGGGATTGATTTCTTGATGGATGGATTGTCTGCATGTCGATGCGTTCTCATATCATTGGAGAAGTACTCCCTGCCAGATTGTATGTCCCATTCCTTTACATTTAATGCTTACATTGGGTGAGTTACTCCTCCAAAATTAGTGGTTCTACAATTCATTCTTGATATTCATGTATGTTTGCTGTGACTTATAGATGTTATCTTGCATCCCTGCAGAATTATGCGCAGTATGGCTTGCTAAAAGAAAGCAAGATGTATATCCAAGATGTCATGACGGACATCGAGTACATTTGCTCTTACTCCCAGTTATCCATAATCAGCACTGGACACTTCTTGTCGGTAATATCAAGCTTGGTGTGTGGTCATTTTACGACTCATTGCCAAAATTGACACATAAAGCCATTCTGCCGGAAATGGTATGCACTCTTCTTGCAGGTTCTCCTGGGGATCTAACTAATACCTTATCCATCTTCCTGTGCAGATTAAATTCCTGGCTCAGGATATCGGCCATTATTTTGACAGCAACCCAGTAAAATGGCCAGTTGAAACGGTGACCTTCCTTGTCTAGAGTTTGGCGATTGGATATCGCTCCGCTGCATGTCTTTCCTTGAACAGCTGTATTAATTCGTTGCTATCACCACTTGCAATCCTGACCTTGCTCTTTCTAGATGAAATTGAAAGCATCTCTTTTGTGAATCCAATATTCTCTACCCCACCAACTTCCTCGTTAGATAGGCGAATGCATCGGTTACCTATCTAACCTCGTCATCGTCTTCAAAGCGATGCCTTCTCATAACGATGTGTGATAGAAGATGTAGATCACCGCCTTTGCCAATGAATGATTATGGATCTCTATATATTTTTAAACCAATTCCCTCCAAATCCACACGAATCATCATCGCCAGACAACCCGGTCCTCGTCTTTTCTTGAATTTTGTTATATGGTTTGGATTGAGTTTTTTCAGGCTTTTGAAAAATCTTTCGATTTCAATTTCTTAGAGTTTGGCCAATAATTTGTATGGTCTTTTCTAGCTTGTTTGATGTGCATAATCACGCGATCTGATGCATAAGCGGTTTCATTATGCAGTGCTAGATACAAATTTGGGTCATTAGATAAAACAACTTCATCATCGCATTGCTCATTCACCACATTCATCTGCGAAAACATAGAGTCAGACGTTCCTGATAATAGAGAATCTGAGAGCATAGAGTGCAGTTAGTCCAGGAGTGCAGACACAAAAATACCCAAAAATCATTCAAACAGTCCCAGAGGTACAGGAGATGATCTGAGAGGTATAGAGGGTATAGAATACGAAGGTATAGAGGAGTGCTGAGGTACAGAGGTATATATGCAGAAGGTATAGAGGTATAGAAGGTATAGCTCTAGAGATGCAGCAGGTATAGAAGCAGTCTGAGAGGAATGCGAGGTACAACAGAGGTACAGAGAGAATCTGAGGAGAGGTACAAAGATGCAGTATAGAGGTCGAGGAGAGGTGCAGAGGTGCAATCTCCTAAAATCCCGAGCGACCACCTCATTGCTTGATTGGGATTTAGTTACCATGATCGCAACAACTGAGAAAGTGAAACAAAGCTGGAAAAAAATCGTCATACTGAGACACTACTGAGAGTACATATGTAAATAAGCACTAAAAATTAATCAAAGCGACCACCAATTTCCTCGAAGGATTACAATATGTTTTCTCCGAGCAGACAAAAAAATCATGAAAATAAATATGAATCGTCGATTAGAGTACCAGCAAAGCGGTTCACCGCATGAAGTCCTGCTGAGAGAACTCCAAACGTGTAGAAATCTAACTTAAATAAATAAATTACAAACTATCGCTGTCATTTTACATATACAACTCCTTAAAAAAATTACCGATCTATTTTTATTTACGACATCATCAGCTATTTCCTCAACGCCTCCATTTCCAGATTCATTCTCCTTCTTCATAGCTCTTTGTAATGCTCTTTTCGGTCTAAATAAAAAAAAATACGCCTTAAATGAAGATATTTTAAATTTCTTCCGCATATACTCATTCCCCAGATTTGGTCGGTAGTGCTAAACCGAAAAATATTTAGTCTTACGTCATTTTTTACCGCTTGCCCGCAGCGTCATCATCGATTGGAGTCCGCACGTAAAGCTATGTGCGGACTCCGGACGTAATATTTTCCCTGCATGGAGGGAGCCGAGCAGGTTTATTAGAGTGGGAGTTAGGGATTTGGGCTTTAGGTTAAGATTAAATTGATTTTTTAAACTGAGTTTTCGACTTTAATGTGAACTTTTTTAGATAATCAATATATATATATATATATATATATATATATATATATATATATATATATATATATATATATATATATATATATATATATATATATATATATATATATATATATATATATATATATATATATCTGATTATGTTCAATGCGCGCGTAGCTTTGTAATCGGAGGCCGTTTGATTCAAGTCGACGTCAAATTTAGTCCATTCTACTCAAAATATGTGTCACCGCTTTAAACCGCTCGACATTCGTGCAGACTCGTCTGGATTTAGTGTAAATAATCTTACTTGATAGATTTTGTCATTTCAAAGCTAACAACGCAATCACTTTTGTGAACGGAGGTCATTTGGTCTGCGTTGGTGCCTCCTGACCTCGATATGCCTGCAGACGCCTTAACGACTCGATCGCCAGATCAGTTACTCATCAAGTTATGCAATATTTATATTCTGACTAGTTTCAACGTTTTCAATGCGATGGCGAAGTCCGTTCAGGGATTGGAGTCATTTGAGTTAATTTTGGTATTGTCCATGTATTTTTTCTCGATTTACGCACTATCACTTCTGATTATTCGACATTTGCACAAACTCGTTCGAATTAAACGTGGACAGTCTCATTTAATAATTATCAATGTTATGAAGCTAACGGCATGATCAATTTTATGAGCGGAGTTGTTGGACATCGTCATGCGTCTCCGATATACGCGTCGACACATTGATAGCTTCGATCCTGACGCTCTTTAGATTATGTAATATTTATATTCGATTAATTTCAATATTCTTAACGATGAAGTTCGCTTCATCGACGGAGGTCTTTTCAACATTTTGGTGGCGTCCACATTTTGAGCCTTGATTCGTGCACTATCATCTTGAAGTCCAATGAATTTGATTTGTGGACTTGACTTATGACACATATATGTAGGTCAACAATACATAATAATATATATGAGTTGCATATTAATTGAGTGTTACATGACTATATTATCTATGACTAAATTTTTAATATAAGCATGTTTTAATCTTTAATTAGCAAAATGGGCATTAAACAAAATTTAAAATTAGGCATAGTCGATGGTTCAATGGGAGGCGGCTCCACGAGAATTACGTCGACACCGTCGCATGTTGAGCAGGCGTAGCTCAAAATAATTTTTTAAAAAAAATTGTGGATCAACCGCTGATATTTTGGTGCGTGAGTCGTCCGTTCTTGGAATTGAGTGAGCTTAGTATCTTTAGAATTGGCAGAAAATTCCCCACACTTTCATGTTGACCAAAAATAGCGATTGTGGCTCCTTACGTAGTAGTTTTTGCCGATGTGTGAAAAATCTACGGTGCCGTTTTAAAAAGTGCGACCAGCCGCGGTATTTTGGCCATATCAGAGTTGTTCGTTGTCAGAATTAAGCGAACTTGGTATTGTTGGAATCGGTAGAAAATTCTCTACAACTTTCATTTTGACTAAAAAAGGCGATTATGGCCTGCATAGCAATTTTTCCAATGCTCACAAAATCGGCGTCATTTTGAAAAGTTCAACCGCCCTATTATTTTTTGTCGTGTCAGTCGTCGTTATTGATTGAGCGAGCTTAGTATCATTGGAATTGGAACAAAATTCCCCATGACTTTTATGTTGAACAAAAAAGGCGATGATCTCTCCTAGTTTTGCCAATGCACAAAAAATCTACAACGCCTTTTTGAAAAGTGTGACCAACTAGGTATTTTGGCCGTATCGGAGTCATCCATTGTCAGAATTGAGAGAGCTTGGTATCGTTGGAATTGACACAAAATTCCCCACAACTTTCATGTTGAGCAAAAAGATGATTGCGGCCCCATGCACTCAGTTTTTTCCATTGCTCACTAAATCGTCATTTTGAAAAGTGCGACCAATCACGTTATTCTAGACATACCAGAGTCATCCATTATCGGAATTGAGCGAGTTTAGTATCATTGAAATTAGAACAAAATTTTCCATGACTTTTATGTTGACTTAGAAATGCGATTATGGCGTTGCCGCTTGTTTTATAGATATGGGTGGATACAAAATAGCAACACTAGAAGGATTTACTCAGCATGACAAATTTGACAGTTGAAGATATTAATAAAAAATAGTAGTTGTGAAAATATCATTACAAAGTTTGCTAGTTGAAATTTTTACTTAGCATAACAAATTCCTAGCTCTTGAATACTTCTCCAAACTTCTAAATTTGACAATTCAATACCAACAAGATATCACTTATCTTCCGAAGGCCAAAATGCAATTTGCTCAGAATGAAAATATATAACATAGAAAAATATTACAACAATGACATAATAGTAATATGTACATAGATCTATCATTTGATATACAAATAAAGATGACAAGTGATGACATCTAATGGCTGTCTCGTGGTGGAAGTGTGTCACTCACGGAGTATATTGGCGGGTGGTCGAGGGCAGTCACAAATGGTGATGATCTTGATACTTTATCTTGACTGGTCGGGTGGTGCTCGCTAAGTGTAACTTCGGTATCTCTGTGATGCTCTGGAAGGGGTGGAGTACACTCTGCATATGCGGCATATATAGGCGTGGATGAGGATACATGTGAGGAAGCCGCCATGACTAAAATGGATAGAACATGGCTTCCTGATATGAGTACAGAGTGTGCTAAATGGGTAACTGTATAGATCGACATTTGGTATAAATGATGAACTTGCATCAAATCCTTCAATATGTGGTAAAGGTCTTTGGAAGAACTACTAGTTTCATCTAGCATGTTATCAAATGTGCATATTCTTGCGTAGTTCCCAACATAACTTCTCATAAGTGTTGATCGAATGTGAAAATAAGTGTCGATGTCTCCGAAATAAGGTGAAAAATATCTTGTGTCCAAGATAAGTTCACGTTAGAAAAAGTATGTAATTCAAGTACTCATTCATTATAAATATTTAGTTAACATATAGTTTTTCAGTGCTTACCATTAGTCTCTCTCCATGAGCTCGAGAATAGTAGGTGGTTGGAGGAATGGTCGGAGCCCTCAGTATGTACAAGGAAGCCTAGAATAGATACCACCTCATGTACCACACTAGGTCAACAGAGGTGTAACATCATCCGACAACAACGAATCATGTGCCTCCCAGTGATATGTAGACTTGGTGATAATCAATCCAATCAACATCAGCCTTCTCGCGACCATCAACTCACTGAAATGAAGGATCTATAGGCACCACGTCCACTCTAGGTGACATACCAAACTGTCTCAGCACATGATCTGGGAGTTACCACTCAATTCTTTTCCAGCTGATTAGAGGTACCCTAGCCAAATATCACATCGACAAGCAAACACCCAGTTACTCTGACGTGCACGATGTCCGCTCCCGGATGCCTACAACATGAAAAAAAATTATATGTCATACAGTAAAACTTGTCAAAAGTGATATTGCTGGGACGAGAGGTAGGATATCACTTTAGACAGGTTATCACTTTAAGCAGGTATAATACATACATTATCATACAGTTGGGATCAAGTCGTACTTATCACTTTAGACAGGATATCACTTTAGACAGTATCACTTTAGACAGGTTTTACTGTATATATGATTATAGAGGTGACCATATGAACAAATTATGCTTTTAGTCATACCTGACTCTGTAGCAGCCCATCAAGCTCATCTCTATACACTCTAGCATGGGCAGGTGTCATCTCTCGTAGGTAATCTCATTCCACGCAACTAACGCCCCATCCAACTCAGAAAAGGGTACTGAATGTGGGTCGCCCATACATGCTCCCATGACCAAACTAAAGTAAGTGACATCTTTCCATGTTGGTGCGGTTTGGTCTTGTGACCTCATTCAACTCCTGCAAGTGTGCTAATATAGCAGCTCCTATGGAGTACCTCGAACAAGCTTAAATCATCTAGTAGTGGTAAGTACTACAAATGTACCTTAGACTTAGATGTATGGGAGAAGAAGCGAATAGTGAATAAAATGTAAGCTCTAAGGTGCATCAGAAAGTCAACATCTGGTAGATCTAAGTATGAGTCCCTATAGAATGTCTATTTCAGCCAACGTAGAGGTAAGCAAGTCCATGCATGCGCCTGCCCCATGCAAAATGTGGATGTAATATGTGGTTGTACTGGATCATGATATATAATATCGGGCTCTGGATGTCTACCGATGAGCTCATCACAATAATAGGGCCATGACAACCATCACCTACCCTCCCTATCACTATCGACCGATAAGGAGGCTCGTCATCATAGAATCATGGCACGCCCCGCGTAACTATCATCTGCTAACTACGGTAAAGTCTGTTTGTTTGTGGTGCCCCTCAAGCCCGTAGTCGGTGGTGATCAAGTCGATATCGTGCCGATCCTTCTGACCATGCAATTTTCACCGGTCACCACCATCGTCGTGGTCATCCTTGCTCCGCGCCGCCGGCTTAACCACCGCGTTGTGCCGCCGACCATCACCGATTCTTGGTCACCACCGCCGCCGCCGCTGCCTGACCATCGCTGAGATAATTTTTGTCACCACCATCGTTCGCGGTCATCCGCCACTCGATTCGGTCGCCTTGTCGACCCTCGGCGGTTGCCATGCGGACCACCACTGGCCGTAACCCGTCACTGGTCGCCGCCCCACCATCGCCGGCATCTTCGTTGGTCACCACCATTATTCGGTCATCCCCGCCTGCAACGCTGATATCGCCGCTTTATTCGTGTGATGACCACCCGTGGCCAACCATCGCGGTCCCGCCCGCCGACCATCGCCCGTAATTTTTGCCGGTCACCACCATCGTCACCGGTCATCCCCGTCGACTACCGGCCCGATCATGGCAACAATATTCTGTCGAGTCAAGCACCTTTCGCTGAGCGCTCAGTTCGACGAAATCCTCCGGTTCATTTGTTCATCGAGCTTCGAGGGGATATGAGAATATTAACCAGGAGCGTCGGATTCAACATTTTGCATTCCGGTATTCTACCTAACTTATATGATCCGCCTCTGCAGAGTCTTTGAGTGCCACGCCTACTAATTTTGCAAGCTTCTCGAGTGTCGCCTCACCTCTCGTCTCTCGTCGTCGCCTTAGCCACTGGCTCATCGAGTCTCGACTCTCTCCTTTCTCTCCTGCACCTCTGCTTCTCAGGTTCTCGGTTTGAGTTCCCTCATCTTCCTGGCTTCAAATTTTTTCTCACTCGATAGCAAGATCGATCTTGATCTTGGTTGGTTCATTTTCTTTATGCTCACATCCGATTTGATTTGATGATGCTTCGATTAGGTGTGTGAAGCCATTCAAAATTAGGTTTTCTTTGTTCTTTGGTTTTGATGTTGGTTGTGAATCAACTTGTGATGTTCTTTTGGATTATGTGTTTAATGAGTAACTATGTTGGTAACTTGTGTAACTTGTGTTGATTATCCGCACTTGTTTAGGGTTCAGTAACTTCGGTTCAATGTGCAGCACTGCAGCTTATCTTTTATTGTTTATGGTTTTTCTGATAGTTTATGGTTCAATTGTTGTTCGGATGATGGTAAATGTGTGTGAACTTTCAGATTTGTGGAAAAGGTTCTACTAATTAGAGTTGTGTTTTAATTATCCGCACTTGTTTAGCACATCATCCTTTTTCTATATATTAGAGTTGTGTTTTTTTTTGGAAAGGGTTCTACTAATCTATTCTCCTCTCTTGGCCAAATTATGCTTCATCATTTTCTTGGAGAGATTTATGATTCAAGTGCTAATTTTTCCATCATTCTTCATCTTCCTTCTTACAAAGAGATTGCTTAGAAAAGACATGGAGGATTGGTGAATACTCATTTGGCAGAATGCTACATAAGGTTTATTTAATTGTATGTAGGTTACTCAAGTTTTATTTGTGCTTAACATCATACTTCATCTTGTTCTTGAGTTGGTCAAAATATTAGTGGCAAGAAATAGTTATTAAGTAGTTTTATCATTTATGGTCATTATCTCGGTTCTTCCAACTATTTTAGGTAGGATTTGTGATGGACTTCAGTCACCTAAAATCATATGTTCTTTGGTTTTGATGTTCGGTTGTGAATCAACTTGTGATGTTCTTTTAGATTAGGGTTTAGTGAGTAATGGCTATGTTCGGTTGTGTAACTTGTGTTAATTATTTAGATTTGTTTATGTAACTTGTTGGTTGTTGCTGTTGTTCAACAACGAAAATCAATTTTGTTTAGGGTTCAGTAACTTTGGTTCAATGTACAGCTTAACCTCTTGCTTATATGGTTATTTTGATGGTTTATGGTTCAATTGTTGTTATTTGAGTTGATGGTATATATGTGTGAACTTTCAGATTTGTAGTAAGAAGTATTTATCATGTAGTTTTATCATTTATGATCATTATCTCAGTTCTTCCAACTATTTTAGGTAGGATTTGTGTTGTACTTCAGTCACATAAAATTCATTATGACATACTTGGTGCCTTTTTTATAAAACATGTTATGTAATGGAGCAGTTCATTATTCTTTTTGTTAATTCATTATACTTTATAAATCGCTATGTCTGGTGGCAATGAAATGATTTGCTATGTTGGTAATTGGTTTTTATTTTGTAGTGAATTACAGAATTATTGGATAGAAGACAGTATTGAGTTTTTTATTATTACAAAGTGCAAATATAGTGAGCAATTTGGTATTTTTGAGTTTTTAATATTTTATAAATCATATATCTTCTTCATTCATTATGTTGTAATTTATCATTTTTTTGTTTTAGATTTAAAATGGCAACACCACCACTTGGAGAGGATGTGTTAGTGATTTAAGCGGATGATAATCCAGTTGTGGGTGTCCAAATTGATATTGAGGAACGTAACATCAATGTAGATATTAATAATATTGAGGGGGAGAATGAAGTTATTAATGATTTGGTTGACAAGGGTGATGATATAGCTGATCTTGAAAATCCAATTGAATTAAGAAAAAGAAAGAAAACATCACGTGTTTGGGAGGAGTTTAAAGAAGTTGTTCTTCCAGATGGCCATAAAAAGGCGAATGTATTCATTGCAAGAAAAGGCGGCTATAGGTATCTGCAACTACACAATTTAGAAGGCATTTAGATCGATGTGTAGCTAGAGTACGCACATTGACGAAGCAAAAAATTTTAAAGTTTCAGCCAAAAGATTTTGACAGTTAATTAGAAATAAATCAGGAGGGATTAACTTCGACAACTTTTAAGTTTGATCAAACAAAAGTTAGAGATGATGGTTGCTCATTATATTCGATTAATGAAAACCCTTCTCAATTGTGGAAGAATTTGGATTTAATCTTGTTTTGAAGTCCATGTCACCATACTTCTCTAAATTCTCTAGAACAACTGCTCGTGGAGATGTGATGCTAGTATATGAAAAGGAAAAAAGAAAATTAAAGCATTCATTGAGTAGTATAAATAGAGTGAGTTTTACTGACATTTGGAAATCAAAGAATCAATGATATCTTATATGGTCTGCGCACATTATGTAGACACAAACCGGAAATTGCAAAAGAGTTCTTAGTTTTTACATTTACCGCTCCCATCTGACCTCAAATTGTTGACACATTCTATAAGGCCCTAACTGAGTGGGGTCTTGAAAATAAAATATTTACCATATCAGTTGATAATGCATCAAATAATGATAAGGCTATCAAGTTATTAAAAAATAGTTTACGGATAAGGAAAAAATTATTCTTTGGGGGAAGACTATTCTATGTATGTTATTGTGCACATATTTTGAATTTAATGGTGAAAGATGGGGTCAAATGTATAGAATTTGTTGTTGAGAAAATCGTGACACAGTTAATTTTATCAATGCTTCTGAAGGTAGACTAATGAAATTTGCTGATGTTGTTCAATATTCTACCAACACAAAAGCTTATCATGGATTGCCCAACACGGAATTCTACATACAATATCTTTGGTAGTTGCACTTCAACTAAAAGAAGCTTTCTTTTCATACGTGAGGGAGATTACATATTGTAATTGCCCTACAGAAGATGAATGGAATAAAATAGAAAAAATTTGTGATATTCTTGGTTTTTTTAATGAGGCAACTAATATCATTTCAGGCGCTGAATACTCAACATCTAATTTATCTCTCTCACAAATTTGCACTATAAAAAAAGTACCAAATGATAGTGCACTGTCTTCGGATGACTTCATCAAGCACATGACCTGCAAAATGAAAGAAAATTTTGAAAAATATTGGGGCGAATGCAACCTTCTGATGGCATTTGGTGCAATTATGGACCCATGAATGAAATTTGTTGTCATTGAGTTTGCTTACCCTATGATCTATGAAGGAGATGAAAGCAATCATAATATTGCATATGTTCGTACTTTACTATATGAATTATATGAAGAATATGTTGAATACCTTGAAGCAGAAACTGATACTACAAGTAGTGGGATATTTAGAGGTGAAAGTAGCACAGGCAGCAGTAGACAGCCAGCCCAGGATACTCTTGCATGAAAATATAGTGGTTGCCATGATTTTACGGCTTATCTATCAGAAAAATCAAGTAGAAGGCCCACCAAGTCAGATCTAGATAACTACCTTGAAGATGGGTTAGAGATGATTCCAGAAGGTCGTAGTTTTGATGTGATTGCTTGGTGGAAAAACATGCATCTTAAATATCACATACTCTCAAAAATGGCTGTTGATATTTCATCTATTCCAATTAGTACAGTTGCTTCTGAGTCAACCTTTAGCGCAGGAGAGAGAGTTGTTGATACTCATTGCTCAAAGCTTGGAGTTGAAACTGTTCAAGCTCTTGGATTCGTTCTCATTACGGCTTGAAAGGGAGAATTAAGGTATTTATTTACCTTGCAATTATTTTTTTTTAGTATAATTTTTTTTAATGATATTAATATTATACTATATTGAATATTTATTAGGAAGAGGATGAAGATGAAGAGATTGAGATACCCCTAGATCCTCTACATATTGCATAAAGGAAAAGTGGATGAATATGAAGAGCTGACTTTACATGTTTTTTAAATAGACTTTATGTGATTTATATTTGACATTTAAACTCTTTATAATTTCCGTACTAGCAATTCTTTGTTTAGTAGACATTTTAAAATATTATGATTGCACTAAATATTAATCTACACAAAAGTGATAGTTTTTGGAAATATTAGAGGGAAATTGATGATGATAGTTATGATGCTAATGATTTTGAAATCAAAATTTTATAAAGTTGCTCATATATTCCTTGGATGTTGGTAGTTGTTTTATTGTAGTTGCTCATCTATTGGATGTGTCTTTGGTAGCTAAGTCGATACTTTACAATAGTTTCTCATATATTCCTTGGATGTTGGTAGTTGCTTTAACATAGTTGCTCATCTCTTGGATGTGTCTTTGTAGCTTTGAACATTTTCTGAGCTTGAATCAATGCCCTCTAATTGTCTTCTTTGTCTCAGTTTGTGCCTTATGGTTGGCTGATTATATGTTTTGTTGGAGTAGGAATTGAAGCACTTGTTGAGCAAGCATTAGTGGACTCTAACTAACTTCTTTGTCTCAGTTTTTGCCTTATAGTGGCCGGATGCTACCTACTGTCTACTATTTTTCCTGTAATTATGTTGGGTGCAACCGTGCAACTGCTTTGTCTCGGTTTGGGTGTTAATTTTTCTCTTTGATTTCTCTTGTTGCTCTTCGTTGGCTGGGTGGTTTTATTGGTTATTTTGTTGATGGAGGATATGAGCTCATGTGTTTTTTTGTCTCATTTTAGGAATTATTGTTCAAGGTTGGCTACTTGAGGGGTTTTTTGAGGCTACTATCTTGCCTAGGAGGCTTGTGTTGTGGCGTGGTGTTTCAGGATTTATGTTGGCTATTGGTATTGACTCCCTAGTTTATTTGGCTCTCCTTGTTTCCTGATATTTTCCTCTTTGTTGTTGGTGGTGGATTTGCTATTCTTTTGGCTGCCTTGATGATGGTTTTGATGATAATTTCTAGATGCCCTCTTGGCCTCTCTATGGTATGGCTTTCCTCTATTTGGTGCTGCTTATCTTCTACTATTTTACTGTTTGGGTGGAGGTTTTGCCTTTGGATTTGGGTTGTTAGTGCTCTGGAGATAGTCATGGCCTCATGGGTTGTTATTTTTCCTACAGGTTTACAAAAATTCACCCTTTACTGTAGTATTTGTTGTTTCCCTCTCTATCTTCTTTGTCTCAGTTTTTGCCTTATGGTGGCTAGATACTACCTACTGTCTACTATTTTTCCTGTAATTATGTTGGGTGCAACCGTGCAACTGCTTTTTCTCGGTTTGGGTGTTAATTTTTTTACTGCTCTAATTTCTCTTGTTCTTCCTGGTCACTGGACTAGTTGGTTTTATTGGTTGTTTTGTTGATGGAGGATATGAGCTCATGTGTTTTTTTTGGTCTCGTTTTAGGAATTATTGTTCAAGGTTGGCTACTTGAGGGGTTTTTTGCGGCTACTATCTTGCCTAGGAGGCTTGTGTTGTGGCGTGGTGTTTCAGGATTTATGTTGGCTATTGGTATTGACTGCCTCTGGTTTATCTGGCTCTTCTTGTTTCCTGATATTTTCCTCGTTGTTGTTGGTGGTGGATTTGCTATTCTTTTGGCTGCCTTGGTGATGGTTTTGATGATAATTTCTAGATGCCCTCTTGGCCTCTCTATAGTATGGCTTTCCTCTAGTTGGTGGTACTTATCTCCTACTATTTTGCTGTTTAGGTGGAGGTTTTGCCTTTGGATTTGGGTTGCTAGTGCTCTGGAGATAGTCATGGCCTCATGGGTTGTTGTTTTTCCTACAGGTTTACAAAAATTCACCCTTTACTGTAGTATTTGTTGTTTCCCTCTCTATCTTCTTTTAGTAATAATTCACCCCTTCCTTATCAGATGATGGACTTCGGATGATGGGCTACACGAGGTATGCTGGCTGTGATGGCAATGATGTTTCCCTCTCTATCTTCTTTTAGCTGGTAGCACTATATGTAATTGTAACCCTTCTTCTGAAGTTTGGATGCTTACATATAATGTTGCTCTTTAAGATGACTATAATTTATAACTGAGCCTGAGCCTTTTCTTAACTTTATTTATTTTATTTTCTCTTATTCTTTATGCTTACTTAATTATGCCCTTCCTTCCATTGGTATGTTGTAGAATATTTTTATGATTGGGTAATTGTCTCTTTAAGCTTATAATTTTATTTTCTTAGTCTTTATTTTTTGATTAGGTGGTTGGATGCTCGAAGAGTACAAGTAGGAGCTTTGGATTACTTCTCCATTAAAGACTCTAACATACTGCGGCATGGATCAATAGAAGATGTTGATTTTAATTTAATTCTATGTTTTTTTTTGTGTAACAATTTGAGAGATTGAATGTTTAATTCTGTAATTTATATGTACCTCTTTTGTTTGAGCATTTAATTTTTTCTTTCAATATTTTTGTAATTTTTTTTGTAATTTCTTTTCATTACAAAAAAAAAATTACAAAACCTTTTGTAATAAAACAGATACATTTTTCTGCATTTAATTTTTTGTGGTTTATATTTTTTTTGTAATTTAGAATTTCATATATTTGTAATAAAAAATATCTCAAAAGATTCAAATTAATTTAATAAATATTTTAAATTTTTTTTAATTGCTCTTTAAATTTTTTTGCTGCTCTTTTTAATGAAATTATTTCTTAAACGAGCCTAAATTGAGCTACTCAACGAGCCAAGCTCGAGCTTCTAAACGAGCCAAGCTCGAGCTTTTAAACAAGCCCACTAATTCGAGCCAAGCTTGAGCTTAATTTTCTGTACACGAGCCGAGTTCGAGCTTAGTTTATGTGCTCGAGTCGAGCTCGAGCTCACTGTTGTCAAGCTCAAGCTCACGGCTGAGTTCGACTCGACTTGGTTGCACCTAATCGCCGCCAGCTTGCCGCTGCCGACCCCCCGGTCGGCCGCCAACCATCAGCGGCCACCGCCGCTGACCATCGCCGGCCATCTCCGCCACCATCGCCGCAATCTCCGCCTTTCACCACCATCGTCGCTGGTTATCCTCGCCGACCACTATCGCCGACCACTGTCGCCGGCCACCATCGTCGAGCATCGCCGTTAACTCCCATCTCCGATTATCATCTCCTTGACGCTCCAAACCCGGATGGTTCGACGAGTACAGTTGACACATCTTTCGAGGAAAAACTATAAACATGACATATGTGGCCTTGATCGCCTCCAAACCCGGATGGTCCGACGAGGCCGGTTGACGCCTCATTCGAGGTAAAACCGGAACAACGACGTAAGTACCGCGGGCCTTGATCGCTTCTAAACCCGGACGGTCCGATAAGGTTGACGCTTTGAGAGAAAACCGAACAACGTAGTATCGCGCCTTGATCGCTTCCAAACCCGGACGGTCGACGAGCGGTGACGCTTCGAGGGAAAACCGGAACAACGACGTAAGTATTGTGGGCCTTGATCGATTCCGAACAACCCTCACTCAAGAAGAAGAGAAGCACTAGAGCAATGAAGAAGTGTGCCTTCTCTCGCCCTGGGGTTTTATAGACCTCAGGGCAAAAGGGTAAAAAATAGTCAAAAATTGCCTAAAACCGTCAAAATCACAAAGCGTAAAACTGTGGGATCATGAAGACGTGCGCTGCCGCACGACGCCAATACAGCCTGAACGCCGTCTGCGCCTGCGCGGTTCGTGATAGTTCAGACGCTAACCGCTGACCGACGCTCGGCCCATGCCTACCGGCCAGCACTACGAAAACTCCGCTCCGCGAACCAGCCCGGACTCCGCTCGCCCCGCTCGCTGCCTGGCCATTTAACCTCACTTCCAGGTTCACCTGGCCGCTGAATCAGCCCGTGGGAGTTTGCCACGCCACCCGCTGCAGCGCTGCTGCACGCGAAGCTCTGGTAGCATATGGGCGTCTGTGGCAAGACGCTGCTTCGCTAGCACGGGGGCTCCAGTAGAGACGGATGGGTCCAGAACCTCAATTCACTCACACATACCTACACATATTTGTGGCTGTGCATCTGCTTCCGTAGTGATAATCTTGTGCTCCCATGAAGATTTATTCTCTCAAAATATATGGTTAACGGACCCGCAAATTTCATTGAAGAATTTACTATTTTCAAGTATTCGGTATATATATTTTTGGATGATTGAGATAATATCATCCAAAAATAGAGGGGAAACTTATATGAACCTGAAAATTCCTCTAGTCGAAGCACGAATCTTGATGCAGAAAGTAAGCTGATCAGAAATTGAAACTGGTCGAAATCAAGCACTTAAAATATCATTGGAAACTTTGGGGCATCAGTTAAATTCCTAAAAAGCTCTCAAATATGGAGTGTTTATAGTCAAATCGAGCGTCTCGACGAACCGGTTCCAACAAGCCAAAGATCTTACAATTACGACTTCATTTGAGCATTCAAATACACAAAATACATCATATGATCAAGGGAATCATCATGAGCCGTCCGATGGAGACGAGTGGTTCGAATTTTGCATGTATTTACATAGACGCCACTCCTCCAATCTATAAATAGCCCCTCATTCCTCATATGAGGGGAGGCCCAAGCAAGAGAGATGGGAGAGCTCTAAAGATCCTCCAAGCACAATCGTGCTACCACTCAACGGTCGTCAACCACCGTCGCCGGCCGCTGCCGTTGATCCTTGCATGATGACTTCTACCAGTGATTGTTCCCTGCATTTCTGCCAGTGATTGTTCCCCGCATTTCCACCGGTGATTGCTCTGCACAGTTTACCATCATCTGCTACTACTAGCAACTGTTATAACCTGATCGTTGTCATATGTTTTTTCTTTCATATACAATTCTGTATTCGATATCGGAAGATCTTGTACTAAAGATATATAGTGGAAGCTTTTTGTAGGCTGTGATTTTTCTCTCTTTTTGAGATTTTTCACGTAAAAATTCTGGAGTTTTCTTGTTCACTCTTTAAATACTTGTGTGTTTGCTGGATTTCACAACAAGGCTAATGCGTAAACTTTCACTCTACCGCAAAGTGGTTTTCTAGCACGCAACAATATATATATAATTATTGGAGGATTATTGGATTAATTAAATTAAAATTTACTTTTAATTATGTTTGGAATTCATTGGGCTTTTTTTTTTTTTGAGTCGTTCGAAATTAGAAAGGCCATAAACAGACTATTGATTCTGACCTTGAACTTCAGTCATGGCTTAGCTTTAATAATTAACCAAGTTCTTAATTTCTAAGCAGTGAAGTTGGAAGTAAAAGTCATTATCACTTTTTTTTTTTACAACCATTTATCTTAATTTATATTTTCTCACAATTTCATAGTAAATTTTTTAGAGAGATTTACATACATACCACACAATACTTATGTATTGACATATATAATACTTAAATTTTATATATATATATATATATATATATATATATATATATATATATATATATATATATATATATATATATATATATATATCTTCAATATTACATCAAAAATATCATCATTACTTACTTTTTAAAAATAAAATACACCTTTTTTCAGTATATGAATGTATTAGATAAGTAAATATCTAATTTTAGATGCTAGATATGTAAATACATAAGAATTATATGATATTCATGTAAATCTTTTTTATTATTGAATAGTTACCGGACTGTTAATTAGCCTCTAATTCTTGAAATTTAAGGAAAGTCCATATTAAAAGCTGGTCATTGTCAAAATATATTAATTTAAAGATTATTCAATCATAAAATAAATTACATTTTTTAACAACATAGCATAGAAGTTTTCTTGTAATTTTAATTTTGTGCTATAATATTTATAATAATAAAATGAGATTTTTATTATCTTAATATTATATGAAAATCTTATAATTCATCTATCTTAGTAGAGATGATCAAATTGATGTTGCATTGTATAGATGGTTTGCATCAGTGTAAATATGGACAATAAAATATTGATGTTATTGACAACAATAAATGATGATTTTACTATTTCTGCTGAGTGATTATTTTTTTTGCATTTGTGTTGGTGTCAATTGACGATTTTTGTTTAGTGTCATTGCATAATTTTTTTATTAGCATTGATATTGGTGTTGATGACTAGCAATGATCTTATAAATTTGATAAAAAGATTAATTAAGTTTTATGTGATACTCGATATTATAAAATTAATTAATATTACTATTGATCATCAATGTGTATATAAGCATATGTCGAAATAATCATGACATGAATCCTTTAAATCATTGTGTTAATGCTAGGGCGCCCGGAAAGCTACCGTATATTTGAATACTGAAAAATATGCTAGAGTCCCGATCGGTGCTCGGTGCGTGTTAAATAAGCAAGGGTTCGCATTATGGACGGATGCGGAAAGAAGTTAGTCCATGAAACTAGAATTAGGTTAGGATCTTGGAATATAGGTACTCTTACGGTAAATTAATGGAATTAATAGATATTATGGTTCATAGAAAGATAAATATTTTATGTGTTCAAGAAACTAAATGGGTTGGGGAGAAGGCTAAGGAGATTGATAGTTTAGGTTTTAAACTTTGGTATTCAGGTAAAAGTCGAACTAGAAATGGTGTATGTGTGATTATAGATAAAAGTTTAAAGGATAATGTTATAAGTATTAATAGATGTGGAGATAGAATTATAGCTTTAAAGATTATTGTTGATACTAAGATTATCAATGTTATAAGTGTCTATGCTCCTCAAGTAGGTTTGGAGGTAAGCTCAAAAGAAAAATTTTGGAATGAATTAGAGGGATTAATACAAAAGATACCTCTTGAAGAAAAAAGTATTTATTGGGGAGATTTAAATGGACATGTTGGTAGAGTGGTAGAAGATTTTAAAAGTATTCATGGTGGTTATGGATTTGGAGTGACTAATGAAGAAGGTAGACTATATTAGATTTTGCCTTAGCTTATGATTTTGTAGTTGCTAATACTTTATTTAAGAAAAGAGATGAACATATTATTACTTATAAAATGGATCTAGTAAAACACATTGATTATTTTTTGATAAGAAAAATAGATCGTTTAGATTGTAAAGATTGTAAGGTCATTCCAAGTGAAATTTTAAGTACCCAACATCGACTATTAGTTTTAGATTTTTAGATGAAAGGTTGTAAGAGAAAAATAAACTTAATTATTGTCCTAGGATTAGATGGGGACACTTAAAGAACACAAATAAAATATTTTAAGAGCAAGCTACAAGAAATTAAAGTTTGGGATGTTCATAAGGAAGCTAACGTTATGTGGGAAAAAGTATCAAGTGCTATTAAACAAGTTGCTAAAGATGTGCTTGAATCAAAAGGAAAAGCTTCTTTTAATAAGAATAGTTGGTGGTGGAGTCAAAGTGTGCAAGAAAAGATAATTCATAAAAAGCATTATTATAAAACTTGGTTTAGATGTAAAAACTCAAAGAATTGGGAAAGATATTAAATGGTCTGTAGAGATTCTGAGAAAGAAATATATGATGAAAAAATTTTAGCTTTTAGTGATTTATACAATAGATTAGATACCAAAGAAGGTGAAAGATGTATGTATAAGTTAGCCAACCAAAGAGATAAGAGAAGTAAAGACATAGCTCAAGTGAGGAGTATTAAGGATGAAAATAATAAAGTGCTTTTCTTAGAAAAAGTTATTGAAAATAGGTGGATGAGGTATTTTAATAAACTTTTCAATGAAGGATCTGAAAGTACGATTGATTTTAGTAACCTTAATACCCTAAACAAAAATAGAGAATTTCATTTTATCGTCAGATTAGTAAATCAAGTTAGTGAAGCTTTAAAGAAAATGAAATGTGAAAAAGCAGTAGGACCGGATAATATTCCAATAGAAGTGTGGAAATGTTTAGGAGATCAAAGAATTTCTTGGCTTACAAATCTTTTTAATGTTATTTTAAAGACTAAAAAGATGCTAGATGAGTGGAGAAAGAGTTTGTTGGTTCCTATATTTAAGAATAAAGGTGATGCACAAGATTGTGCAAATTATAGGAATTAAGTTAATGTGCCATACATTAAAATTATGGGAGAGAGTAATCATAAGGTTACGATGTGATACGTAAGTTTCTCACAATCGCTTTGGTTTCATGCCGTAGATCTACTATGGATGCTATACATTTGTTAAGAGGTTTGATGGAGAAGCATAGAGAAAATAAACAGGATCTACATATGATATTTATTGATTTAGAGAAAGCTTATGATAAAGTCTCAAGAGATGTTCTTTGGAGAGTTCTAGAATAAAAAGAAGTTAATATTGGTTATATTCAAGTCATTAAGGATATGTATAGTAGAGCTGTCACTTGTGTCCAAACACAAGGAGGATTGACAAACTATTTTCCTATTTCAGTTGGATTACATCAAGGATCAACATTAAGCCCTTATCTTTTTACTTTAGTTATGGATGTTCTTACAAGGCATTTACAAGAAGATGCACCACGGTGTATGCTTTTTTGATGACATTCTTCTTGTTGATAAGACTAGAGAGGAGTCCAACGAAACTTGAATTATGGAGGTCAACTTTAGAGTCTAAAGGTTTTCGTTTAAGCAGATCTAAAGCGAATATATGGAGTGTAATTTTAGTTGTAGAAATTTTAGTGGTAGTGTTGTGACTTTAGGTGATCAAGTCATTAATAAGAGTGAGATTGAGATATTTAGGCTCTATTGTTCAAAATGATGGTGAAATAGGGAGATATTATTAGTAGAATTCAAGTTGGATGGTTGAAGTGGAGGAATGCATCCGCCTATTATGTGATAGAAAAGTTCCACTTAAACTTAAGGGAAAATTTTATAAGATGGTGGTAAGACAATGACTTATGGTGCGAATGTTGGCCAATAAAAGAGAAACATAAGACTAAGTTAAGTGTTACAGATGAGGATGCTGTGTGGATGAGTGGCTTTACCCTTAGAGATAGAATGCAAAATGAGTATGTTCGGAAAAGTTGGAGTAGCTGGTGGTAGATAAGATTAGGGAGAGTCGACTTAGATGGTTTGGCCACATAAAGCGTCCGTCCATGACCGATTAGAGAGTAGATGCATTAGATTTTCCTTATGTTAAGAAAGGCAGGTAGACCTAAAAAAGACTTGGTTAAGATGTATAAAAATGATTTTAGTATACTCGAATTAAATGAGAATTTGACACATAATAGGACACAATGGAGAAGGATTCATGTAAATGACCCCACCTAGTGGGATTAAGGCTTGTTGTTGTTGTTGTTGTTGTTGTATATTTTTAAAAAATTAAAATTTAATAATATAAGTATAATTTTGAATAAAATATAGTTATAATATAAAAAAATTCCAAAATAAAATTATATGATCTAAAATTAGTACTAAAATATAAATATAGTTGATAATAGGATATTACTGAAATATAATGCCCATAATTGATGCAATTTGCTTTTTAAACCTTAATAGTGGGCCTCATAAGCTATTTATGGTTCATCATATTTAATGATGGTGCACACTCCACTTATTTAGTTCCACATTCCTTGGAAAGTTAAATTAATTTTGTTTATAGGGAATGAAGAATAACTTTGATATGGCTCTCAAAATACCACAGTCAAAGCACAAATCTTGATGTCGAAACGATATGATTTTGAGTCAAACCGTCGAGATCAAGACTTAAAATATCATTAGAATCTTTGGGACATCAATTAAATCCCAAAAGCTCTCAAATATAAAGTGTTTATAGTCAAATTGAGCCTCGACGAGGGATCTAACGAGCCTAAGATCTCATAATTCGACTTCATTTGGGCATCCAAATGCTCAAAATACATCAAATGATCAAGGAATCATCCGAGCGTCCGACGGGAGTGGTACGGGCTTTACATGAATTTACAAGAATGCCTCTCCTCCCATCTATAAATAGGCCTTCATTCCTCACATGAGGGAGGGCCAAGTAAAGAAAAAGAGGAGTTGAAACAAGTAAAGAAGAGGAGGTGTCCAAGCAAGGAAGAAGAGGAAAAGCGATAAGAGAGAGCTCAGGGAAGATCCTCCAAAAGATCGCACCCAAGCAAGATCGCACTCCGCCGGCGACCATCAACCACCGCCACCGCCACCGTCCACTAATTGTACTCAGATTCACCCGGTTACCCCGATCTCCACCATCGAATAATTACAACTGATCATCATTGTTAGTTATTCCTCTCTCATAATGCAATTCTGTAATCCCGTTATCAGGAAGACTTTGTACTCTAAAACAGATACATAGTGGAAGCTTTTTAATGGGCTAGGCCCGTGGTTTTTCCCCTCTTTTCGAGGTTTTCCATGCTTAAAATTGAGGTGTCTCTTGTTTCGCTTTAATTACTGTATGTCTTTGGACATCACAACAAGGCTAAGGCGTAAACTTTCACTCTACCGTGACTGATTTTCTAGCACGCAACAAATTTTATTAATTTTTTTAATAAAATATATATTTTTTATATTATTATGATCAAAATAAATATGTTATTGTGACAGCAATAGTTAAACTTAGCACAAATAATTATATAAATAATTTTGACCAAAATAATTTAATTCACAAAGAAAAATTTTTGTACTTTTGTAAGAGTTTTTATTTATGGTGGTCAAGATTATTAATCAAGACATCTTCATTAAGAAAAAAAAAATTAAGGTGGGCAATTAGTTTAGACTGGATAATTGTCCGTACTTATGGATAGTTCTGCCCGCCCATGAGCTAACTAGTTAACATTGACATGCATCGACATTAATATTGATGATAAATAATAATCTTATTAAAATAAGAGAGCATTAATATTATTTGAAATGAGGGGGACCTATATTTAGTTGAGGGCCCTAAAATTTTTTTTTTTTCCCTATAGTATTTTATATTTTCCTTGCTCTCATATTTGCATTTTATGAAATCAACCCCTCAAAAAAAAAATTTTTAATTTAACCCATTACTCTCAAATGACTATTTAATTAATTAAATTAAAATTCATAACAAAAGTTCAATCAATCTTTAATATTTGAATGTTAATTTAAAATTTTGATGTTAAAGATGATTAATTTATAAATATGTAAGAATAGGATAATTATATATATATATATATATATATATATATATATATATATATATATATATATATATATATATATATATATATATGTGTGTGTGTGTGTGTGTGTGTGTGTGTAAAAAGTAAAAGCATCTATCACAATAATTATAAATTATAACTTAATAATTATTGCAATAAATCGGCACCAAACAGACTCTACGGCAGAGCTATCAATATCGACGACATATCAGGGGAACAACACAACCAAATGACCTTCGTTCATGAAATTGATTATGTTGTTAGCTTCGAAACATCAAAAACTATCAAATGAGACTGTCCACGTTCAAATCGGACGAGTCTGTGCAAATATCGAATGATCAGAAGTGGCAGTGCACAAATCAGGGCTCAAAATGCACTAGACGTCACTGAAAATGGTCGAAACAACCTCCAATCGATGAACGGACTTCACCATCAAGTTCAGAACGTTAAAATTGATCAGAATATAAATATTGTAAAATCTAATGAGCAATTGATTAAGCGCTCGAGCTATCAATGTGTCAATGCATATATCAAAGTCGAGAAACTACAATGACCAAACGAATTCTATTCATAAAACCGATCATGACGCGTTAGCTTCAAAACATCAAAAACTATCAAATGAGACTGTCCACGTTCAAATCAGACAAGTCTGTGTAAATATCAAATGATTATAAATGGCAGTGCGCAAATCAAGGCTCAAAATATACTGAATGTCATTGAAAATGATCGAAACGACCTTCGATCGATAGACGGACTTTGTCGTCATGTTCAGAATGTTGAAATTGATCAGAATATAAATATTGCAAAATATAACAAGCAATCGATTAACCGCTCAAGCTATCAATATGTCGACACACATATCAGAGTTGAAAAGTTGCGACGATGACCAAACAATCTTCGTTCATAAAATTGATCACGCCATTAGCTTTAAAACATTGAAAACTATTAAATGAGATTATCTATGCTAAAATATGATGAGTCTGTGCAAATGTTGAATAATTTGAAGTGACAGTGCGTAAATCGAGGTTGAAATGCATAGGATGTCTCCAAAATTCACTCAGATGATCTCCAATCGACGAACGGACTTTACCATCGTGTTCAGAAAATCGAAACTGGCCAGAATATAAATATTGCATGACTTGATGATCAATTGATCGCGTCGATCACGCGTTAACGATATTTGAAGTCATGACCGGACAAAGCCAAATGACTGCTCACGAAATTGAGTTGTTAGCTTTAACGCCAAAATCTATCAGCACTATTAAGACTAATTGCATAAAGTGAACATCGAGTTAAAAGCGGCGACGCACATTTTGATAAATTGACCAAATTTGAAAACCAAATGGCCCATTACAAAATCTACATTGTTGAGTAAATTGGAATAATTTATATATATATATATATATATATATATATATATATATATATATATATATATATATATATATATATATATATATATATATTGACTCTATCAGTTTGTTGGCATAAAACTCATAATTGATATTTAATTAAAAATTTAGTGAAATTAATTAATCCTAAATAGCCCAAATCGAAAAAAAAAAATCGCTCCCGCTCTCAATTTCCTCTCCTAAAAGCCGCAAGATCTCTAATTCCTCCCGTTCCCTTTAAAAAAATCAAAAATTCGGCTCTCAAACTGCACAGCCCACCCTTCCCTCTCTCGTTCGAAACTCATCTAGCAAGAAACCTCTCCCACTCGCCTCTTCTCTTTCTCCATTCCCACGCTCCAACCTCCCTCTACATAGGTAAAAATCCCATCCCTCTCTCCTCTCAATCTCCTCTCGCACTCCGCTGTTCGGCCCGCCTTTGTCTCGCAAGCCTGCCAGCCCGCCTCCGACCCACCGATGCACAAGCCCGTGCCGCTATCTGCTCCGTATCACGCAAGCCCGTCCCGCCGACCCTTCCTTCCGATCCGCTCCGCAGCCCACGCAAGCCAGCCCAATGTACGAGCTGCGTCCCGCAGGCCCGTCCTGCAATTTTGCGCTCCGTGCCTCTGCTGTCTGTTCCGCAGACCCGTCCCACAAGCCGCAATCATGTGCTCCGCGTCACACAATCTGCGCTCCGCGCATCCCGCCGGCCCGTCCTGCCGGCCTGTTCCGCCTCCGCGCCACAACCTTCAAACCGCCTCTGCGCCGTAGCCTACAAACCGCCTCCGCGCTGCAGCCTTCAAACCGCCTCCACTCCGCAGCCTTCAAACCACAAGCCTGCACAGCCGCAACCTTCTTCTCGCAACCCACAACCCGTCTGAATTTTGCCGCAATCGCTTGACGCAATCGGAGGAAGAACACCGTCAAGACGCAGGTTCTTCTTTCGGTTTTACATCATATCAGATACTCAATCTTCGCTTCATCACATGAGGAAGCAACACCAAGAGGCGGGTTCTTCTTTCGATTTTCGACGTCAGATTCTCAGATTACCTTTCCAATTCGATCTATCAATCGGAGGAAGCAACACCATAAGAGGTGAGTTCTTCTTCGATTTCGATTCCTCGTGATTCCTCAGATTACCTCTTCTTCAAATTTCTCGATGTAGCCAAAGAAGCAACACCATCAAGAGACGTTCTTCTCTTGGTTTCAAAGATACCCAACCTTGTTCCCTTTACTTCAGCCTAATGAGTATATATATATATATATATATATATATATATATATATATATATATATATATATATATATATATATATATATATATGGCTTTTCAGATTAGCCTCATAAGGCCAAGAGGCACAAAGAGATAAACGATTGTGATGTCACAGAGCTTTTCAAGAGGCATCAGTAAGCCAACATCCGTTAGATGTCGCTCCCCCTAGACAAAATGTTACCGAAATTTTGTCTAATTTCTAGGCTTAGAAAAAAAAGAGGGAGACAAATATATATTGCATTTGCCTTCTTTTTGATAGTGCTCAAGATGATATGACAGATGAAAATTAGTGGTGTCTCAAGACACCACTCTTACCTTCAAGAGGACGTAATCAATAAGCCAAAATACACGATGCAACCCCTCGACGAATGACGAGGCTACTAAAATTTAGACTAAAATTTAAGACTTACACAAATTCAAATGGAAATTATCAAAACTTAAGTCAAACAAAAGAATATATGATAAATATGACAATAAATATTAAATCAAAGAGAAATAGGGGAGAGCACTTCAAGAGAATTTTGAAAGAATAGAATACTCATTTAAAATGTAAGTAAAATTTGGGAGGCTAATATTAAACTCACAAATTCTAATAGTAATTTCACTACTTATATCAAGTAATGAGTGAGTTACCCTTTCTTGTAAATTCCTCAAAATTAAACAAGTTTTAATTGAAATTTGAGGAGATTAATACTAAACTCATAAAAAATTTACAATAAATTTAAAGTCTGTAAAATTTGATATATAGTAAGGATGAATCCAAATTGAGTTTAATAACTCTTATACGAATATGGAGGTGATTACTATTCAATAATAAGCATGAGTAGGATAAAGCAATAAATACAAATCGACATAACTTATCAAAAGTAATATAGATTGAGCATAATCAAGTTTGGAGAATTACAAAAACTCAATAAGTAAACTAAGCGCAAGTAATATTTTAAACTACAATCTAAATCAAAATGCATGTTTCGCCACCGGATCTATAACTCTTTGTACAAAGCACGGAAGGCGATACTAAATCAAAATCTACAAAAATCATAGGGCTTCCTTCAATCAAAAATTAATGAATTTCATTATAATTATAATTTTCAAAATCAATGAAATCACTAATTAGGTAAAATTATCTAAGCTATCAACACACGTATGTGCTCGGACATAGAGATTTCAAGTGCAAATTTTGATGTCTGAAAAGGTTGTGCATACTAAAGTTAGAATTAAATGAAAATACAAAATCAATCTCATAATTCAAACATAAAATTACTATACACCCGCATGGTCTCCGACACTATGCTGAATGTTTAAATTGTGTGTCTTGGTTGTTTCCGCCAGTTTTAGACTAAACCCGGGTTAACAAAACCTAAAAACTTATAATAAGAGTTGCAAATCAGTAAAATATCTGAGAAACTGATTATGTCAGGTGATAGTAAATATACTCCTCTGTTAGCAGCTAAACAGAATTGATAGGATCTAAAGCTCTTAAACACATTCAAATTAATCAATTTTTTAAATCAATTAAAAGCAATCAAACCGCTTAAATGAAACTTTATCATTAAAAACTTAAATCAAACTCAATCCATCCACCTTCCGCAATTGTTTATCAGGAGTGACAAATTAAGAAAACTCTAACTCACAAATGAGTTAATGTCAAATCAAGTGTTCTACTATGTTCACTCCCAATCAATCTCACACTAGTAAGGACGTGGCCTGTGTCCTCTGAGTGCATGGCTTGGCCAATAGATTCCATAGATGAAGCAGTTATGACCAGAGTCTTCTGATCGGGTGGTTTGGCTAGTCAGACTCCATTATATTACGATCATGACCGTAGCCCGTATGCTCCCCAATGGATCTACCCTTTCAGTTGTGAATCAAAGAGTATACTTGATAGCAAATGACTGGCAAGGTAGACTTAAGATTGTCTCCTTAGACAAACACCACCCTAGGTATACAAGGATTTCTTAGACGATGTAACTCATATGTTGCTGTTGAGGATCCTTCGTCAAGTCCACTACCTCCTCCGACAGTAGACAGGGACCGCTGATCGCTTGGGATGACGGAACCATGGGATCTAGATCGGGCATGTCATTATTCCCCCAACCGTCCAGTTTAAACTGAAATAATGAATTTCATAATCAAAATTTTAAACTCCACATATTGTTACTATACGCTATGCATTATGCGACCTAACGACTAGCCTTAATCGAAAGTTCTCTATTACTCGGGAGGGGTACTTAACTGGGGCTTGAGCTAGGAACCCGGAACCAAATCTAAAGTCCTCACAAAATGAGGGTGAAATCTCTGGGTAATGTCTTATCTACTATTCCATCTGCCTTCTGAAAATTATACAGACACACTTTAAATCACTCTCTTCAATTCAAATTTATCGAGAGATCAGTGGCAAATTTTTGGAGCCCACAATCCACCTTCTAGAACAGTTTGTCAAAGATGACAAATTAAGAAAACTCTAGCTCACAAAAAAACTAATGTCAAATCAAGTGTTCTGCATGTTCACTCTCAATTTATGATGCACTGACACTCCTAAAAATTAGGCGTGCAATATCCGACACGTGTCGAACACGAACACGGCTCAACACCCCCGTTCGACACGAAAAAAAAAGTGTCCAATTAAAATAATATTAAAAATTAAAGGACACGTGTGCCCTAAATAATTGAATTAAAATTATATAAAAATATTTTAAGTGTAGTTTGTTATATTTTAAAATATTATAGAGACTTTTAGAAATTTAAAAATGATATTTGAGCTAAAAAATTGAACAATAAGATATATTTATTACAAATAATTAAAATTATTATAAATTATAATTAAATTTATAAATTTAGAATTAATAATAAATTTTATTCATTAAAATTATTAAAGTACAATAAAATAAATTACTTAAGTTATATATATATATATATATATATATATATATATATATATATATATATATATATATATATATATATATATATATATATATATATAGATATTAATTTAATTTTTTTAATTAAATGACTTATTTTTTATTATTTTTAATATTTTATCATTTAATTTATACACATTTTTATTAATTATTAATGATAATGTCGTCCAATGTGTCTGTCCCATATTTTTTAAAAAAAGTGTTTAGTGCGGTCGATCATATCATCCCCTGTTCATGTCTCAGCATCATAGCTCTTAATCAATCTCATGCTAGTAAGGACGGCTTTGTACTCGATTGCGTTTATCCAATTCCACAGATGATGCTTTTAACCAAAGTCTTCTTATCGGTTTTGGCCAAGAAGACTCCATTATATTATGATCACAAACGTAGCTCGTATGCTCTTCAATGGCTCTGTCCTTTGAGTTGTGAATCATTCGATACTTGATTGGGCAAAAAACCCCTCTGGCCTAAAGTAGACTTAAGCTATCTATTCATTGACAAACACCACCCCAAGTCTAAGGATTTCTTGGATGACATAACACATGTGTTGCTGATAAGGATCTTTCGGTCAGGTTGGCTCGACCACTTCCTCTGACTAAGTAGACTAGGGACCACGACAGTCTGGGATGACGGAACCATGAGATATAAATCGGGCGCGTTATCATTTCACCAACCATTCGCTTTAAGCTTAAAAGATGATAATAAATCTAGACTCTAAATTACAAAACTCCACATGCTGCTACTATACGCTATGTATTAAGCGACTTAACGACTAGCCTTAATCGAAATTCTCTCTCAGCATTGAGAGGGGTAATTAACTATAGGTGTTTGCGCCTATATGAAACCTGAAACCAGATCTGAAGTTCTCGAAAATGAGGGTGAAATCTCTAGGTAGTGTCCTATCTACTATTACATCTGTTTTCTGAATATTACATCGACATTCTAAACCATTCTCTCTGCATTTGTCGAGAGGTCGATGGTGAATTTTCGGAACCCGCACACATTAAAAATATCATTATAATTATTATTAATTTAATAAAATACATATTTTAATGTATATAAATTTATTATATATGAATTTAAAAAAGTTTAAGTATCAGACATATATATGAATTCATTGAAATTATATTTATGTAGATAAATCTTTTAAAATAACTGATATGTGATTATTAAAATAACAAATATAATCATTCAATATTTTGAAAAAAATTATAATCAAAATTTGAATAAAAAGAAAATGTTTTCACTCCACAAACACAATAATTTATGGTGAATCTTAATATATAGTTGTACAGATTTTATACTAGAACAGTTAGAAAATTAAAAGCGGATCATTTTATAACTCATAACATGGCCTTCAAGTTGTACAGATTTTCATCAGCCAATACGGTATACATATGCAACAGTACAGTTTATAAAATACATCAGAAGTATAAGAACAAATAAGAAAAATATTACGCAGACTTCGGATGCATCCAAGTCCGCCGCTATTGTTCTTTTAAAAAAAATGGTGGACTGTGATGTGGATTCCGCGTAAGTCCGCACATAATATTCTCTCGCAAACAAGCGCTTTACGTGATAGTTTCTCCTTCAAACGCCGGAAGAATGGATTCACTATATCCACTCGATCATCGGAAAATATGCCGAGTCCGCGACGTAGCTTTACGCGGCGGACTCCAATCGATTACGACGCTGCGTGTAACGGCGCCAAAAACGCCGTAAGACGAAACGACGCTATTTTTTCGCGGTTTAGCGCTGCCCGACCAAACCGCGGGAATGAGTATATGCGCGAAAAATTAAAAATATCTTCATTCGCGTACGTATTTTTTATTTGCGACCGAGCGAGCATTACGAAAAGAGCTATGAAGAAGGAGAATGAATCGGAAATGGAGGCGTTGAGGAAATACGATGATGTCGTAAATAAAATGGATCTAATCTTTTAAGGAGTTGTAATCCTTCATCAGATTCATATTTATTTTTCATGATTTTTTGTAAAGTTCGGAGAAAACATATTCAATGTAATCCTTCGTGAGGAAATTGGTGGTCGTTGATTAATTTTTAGTGCTTTTTACATATGTACTCTCAGTGTCTTTCGAGTGTAGATTTTTTTTTCAGTTTGTTTCACTTCAAGCGGTTGTTCAGATCATGGTAACTAAATCCCAATCAAGCAATGATGTGGTCGCTCGATTTTAGAGATTCACCTTCAGACATCAGACTCTGCATTTGCTCTCAGACTGCATTCTCTGTACCTCTATACCTCAGACTCAGATTCTCCTGCATTCTCAGACACTCTATACCTTCTATACCTTCTATACCTCTATACCTTCTGTATCGCATACTCTGTACTCTCAGATTCTCTCAGACTGCCTGTCTCAGACCGACCGCTATACCTTCTATACCTCTATACCTTCCTCGTATCGCTATACCTTCAGATCTTTATTCTATACCTTCTCGACTCTATACCTTCGACTCTATACCCTCGTACAGCATCTCAGAATCCCTTCTGTAACTGCTCAATGATTTTTTGGGTATTTTTTGTGTCTATACTGACTAACTCACGTAATGCCTATGCTCTCGTACTCTCTGCTTTCATCTCAGATTCTCTATTATCGTGAACTGCTTTGGACTCTATGTTTTCGCAGATGAATGTCGAATGAGCAATGCATGAAGTTGTTTTATCTAATGACCCAAATTTGGGGTATTCACAGTACTAGCATGAAACCAAGCTTATGCACCGTATTGTGATTATGCACATCAAATCGCCAGTTAGAAAAGACCATACAAGTTATTGGTCAAACTCTAAGAAATTGAAATCGAGATTTTCAGGAAAGGTGTCGGAAAAAAAAACTCCAATCTAAACCATATAACAAAATTCAAGAAAATAATGGTGAGTGGTTGTCCCCATGATTCGACTGTGGATTTGAGGGGAATTGGTCGGTTAAAAAATATATAGAGAGCCATAATCATTCATCGGCAAAGATCGGTGATCTCATCTTCTCGACAGATGCGCATCGATGAGAAGGCATCGCTTTGAAGACGATGACAGGCGGCATTAGTAACTAACGCTGCTCATTATCTAGAGGAAGTTGGTGGGGTAGAGAATATTGGATTCACCAAAAGAGATGCTTTCAATTTCATCCGAAAGAGCGGTCACGGATTGCAAGTGGTGATAGCAACGAATTAATACAAATGTCGGAAAGACAAGCAAATGACGAGATGTTTGCATGGGATGTTCGTTGATGCGCCCATTGCTTGGTGAGTTTTTTTGGAGCAATGGTATGTGGTTGAATTTGATTGTTTTGGGATGTGATAATTTTGATACTTTATCGGCTCAATAAATATAATCTTATTCGTCCCACTCGTTGGAGTGAATCATCATTGGAAAACGCCTTATTCGAGTAGCCTTTTGTCTAAGAGACCATCAAGTCATTCACATGGTTATTGACATTTCTTCGATTGATGGGGTGGAAGGCATCCTATAACAATATTTACCGATCAAGATCGCATGGCGAGAGCTATCGAGAATGTACTACGATTGCGCCATAGGTTGTTAATGGCATATCTCAAAGAAAGCCCTCCAAGGTCCATTGCTTTAGTAGTAACAAGAGAGTTCAAGGGCTATTCTATGCATGCATGAGCAAATGTGACACAGAGGATGAGTTTGAGGATGCTTGGTCGCCATGCTAGAGGAGGGCAATCTATGATCATGCTTGCTCTGAACTTTACAAAATTAGTAAATGGTCCACGATTCAACAAAGATAAATTTTGTATTGGCATGTTGTCCACTCAACGAAGTGAGGCCACAAATAGTGTGTCATGGTATTTCAAGGCAACAAGTTTCAATGATTGTTTCTTGGGATTGGAGAAGGTGATGGAAACATGGAAATGAACATGATGAAGACTTCAAGTGTATCCACAAAGAATTGTTCCCTGTTAGAGTAGTCCAATTCTTAAGCAAGGCTTTGTTTATACGAGGAAGCTTTACTCTATGTTCAAGAAGAATTTCATGGAGTTGGGGATTATCTCGCTGCCGGATGATAGGCCCATGGAGTACTTGGTGAGGAACTTAGAGAAGAAGAATGCATCCAAAACCCGGATTGTCCACTTTGATGTGTCTACTATGGATATTTCTTGCCAAAATTTGAAATGATGGGCATACTTTGTGCACAGCATTAGTTCTTAGCCGAATGATGTAGCATTCGGATAATTACCTCCTCATGGGTGGTCTACCGAGCAAAGAGGACATCTACATCGATGATTCATATAGAAGGTTAGTAAATGTGGAGAGAGATGGAACTGGCATTGTGAACCATATGATATGCATATCAAATTAGCTCCAGCACAGTGGTAATAAGATTCAGGATTACATGCTTGCATCTCTTAAGTGACTATCTGATGAAGTGGACTCATTAAGTGGGAATTCTCCACCGCTTGATGATCGCTTAAGAGGAAGAAGGCCACCACATCATCGCCGGATAAGGACAGTTTGAAGGATCCAATCAAGAGACGTCCAAAGGGTGTTTCCAACGCAAGGCTCAAGGCTTATTGGGAGAAATCCAAAAAATCCACAAGTACTTATCCTACTTGCCTCTGATGTTGCTATTACTTATAGGTTCCTGTAAATATTTAATTCATTATATTTTCTTGTCTTAGAAACAAAAGCGAAGTCTGAGAGTGCCGTAGAATGGGATGCGCCACGGCAGCCCACTCTCGATGCTTTCACGTAAGCCTAGAATATTGCACATTGACGGCCAAACATTCATCCATTACTAAGATGTTGTACCATTACTACGATGTTGTACCAGAATTCAATTCGCCAATCAACCAACATCGGGTACACTAAGCTCATGATGGATATTATTAGACGGCATTTTGATACATGATATTATCCAAGAAGGCATTTTTTAATTTCATTTTGCTCGTTTTTAGTCATAATCCTTGTATTTTTTTTGTTGTTCATTTCATAACTTCAGTAAATTCTTCTTTTCACTTTTAATCCTACCATTTTTTGTAAGTGAAACTGTACAATTTTTTCCTTAATGTCTTCTCAAATTTTTTGTTTTTTAAGTCTAGCGTTATTTGGTGAAGAATTGTTTAACTCTATAGCGATGAGGTTTAATATTTGATTGTTTTTGTAGGTCAATGCTCATGCCTCCTTTTCTCAGAATGATTTTATGGTTGCTTTGTTCTCTTAAATTGGCATTAGATTCTTAAAGTTAAATAACAAACCAATATGTCATTTTTTCTTGAAGGATGTGTCCAAATTTCGTATTACTGAAATAAGTCATGATCTCCAAAAAAAAAGGAGAGAAAAAATTGAGATTGTTCCAAGTTAATTTATGAATCATGTTGATTCAATCAATCACAATGATTTAGATTTCATCAATCGCAATGATTTATGATCTTGTTTAAACCACTTCCTTTTATTTGATTTTAGAGTTTAATGAGAAGTTGCTATCATCTTCCAACTATGTTACACTAGACAAGCTCTCCGCGTTTATATCTCACATTTGTTTTTTATGTTGCATATTGGTAGATTCTAAATTATTGTAATCCCTTCTTATTAGTTAAGTTTATCTATACAACATTGTAATGATTCTTTTGGGAGATATGTTGCTAACAAATCAAATTCTCATGTAAATGATATATGTTGCTTGAACGATCAAATTCTCATGCTTGATTTCCATTTACCTATCTAATTCCTCATCCTCTCACCGCGGTGTTTGCTCTTCCATTGAGTTCTGCTAAATGCTATCATTCAAAACTAACCTTTTCGCCTTTTTTTATGTGAGACTAAATTTTACATGCAATTACATGCATGTCACACAATTCTCATTCATCTACATATCCAACTCAAAAATATTAATATTTATATAAGTAACACTGAAATCTTTAATATTACATCATTAAATATCATCATCATTATCTTTTTAAAATAAAATACATTATTTTATACATGAAAAAAAAATGCTATATTAGAAAAGAATTGTATTCTATGTATGTAATATTTAGATAGAATTCAGATTTTCTTTGAAAAGAATTGTATTGTATGTTTTTTTTTAAACATATTTTCTCACAAACTGATGAATTTATTTCTATGCTCAGGATAAAAGCAGAAGCATCCAACTAGATGCATTTCATGTATTTAAGGTTATTTTTTGCCTCCGATTCAGTTTGATTATAAAAATACTATTTACCATTTCTCTCATATGGAACATATATTAAATGGTTAAAACATATATTCAATTAAATTCTAATAAGAAATACCATAACCATGTATTTGAAAACACAGCTTCACAGAACAAAAATACTGTCACTAAAGCATTTAACCAAATGTACATACAAAAAACAAGCAAAAAAGAAGAGAAAATTGGCCATTTGCAGCCTTTCTGCATCCGGATATAAACCCTGGCATTGTCACAGTGATGAACACAATATTCAATTCGATATGTATTCAATAAGTCTATTGTGGAGCTCAAATTGCTGGCATAGAAGGCTCTGCAACTAAACCATAAAATTAATAAATATTTAGTTTAAACATTTACTATCATCAAGACTAACTTTTTAAAAATAAAATATATTATTTTTAAATATAAGAAAGTATTGGAGAAATAAATCTTTAATTTGCATAAAAAATTGTCTATTAAATTTGCATAGACAAAGTGCAGAGGTACAGAGGTACTGCAGTGCACAGAGTCAGTGAGAATAGGCACAGAGGCACAGAGTACAGAGCATGAGGGGTAGAAGTACGTGGCACAGAGGCAGGAGGAATGCACAGAGGTGCAGAGGCACAGGCAATGTGAGGTAGAGGTACAGAGGTACATAGGTACAGAGAAAGATACCGAATCTCCTAAAATTGTAACAATCTTATTGCTTATTGATTACATGTTACGAACAACCAGTCAGAAGTGAAACAAAACACAGAGAGTACAAATACCGAATCTCCAAAATCATCGAACAGCTTTATTGCCTCAAAATACATGATCCGAACAAAAAAAAGTTTTTTTTTTTTGTGGAAAAGTTGAGGCGTAAATTTCATTCAAAAGAGAATAACGTAAGAAAGAAATCGAAATTTAAACAACAGAAGAACATATATATAAGGCGGGACTCGTGACTAATTATTTATCAAAAACACCCTACCGATGATAGAGCTCACAGCTTGGTAAACGCCGCCATCCAATGGAGGAAGGGTCAAGGATCGCCAGAGCCGAAAACCACAGAGACACCCAATCCATTTCCCACAAAAAAGAACAAAAACTTCCGAATATGATTCAAAAAAGAAATTCAGACCAGAACCCAATTATGCTCTGATACCATCAATAACCAAAACTCCAAGGGAAGAAAAAAAAAAAACCAACCGCAGAACCAGCTGAATCGAACAGGATCCTCAGGTTACAACCACTTAACAACTATGGAGGAGCTCATAAATCGCAAAAAGAGAATATAAAATTCCATAAGAAACTTAGTCTCATCATAGTCTTGTATCACCTCAAAACCACCAACTGCCAAAACCATTCAAACATCATAGTAAGCAACAAAGAAGTGAGGCTCAACCATCAAACGCACATGAGTAGGAAGAGCTCCAATAAAAAAAAAAAAAAACTGGAAAAAATCGCTATACTGAAAGCGACCTCAAAATGCAAATGAACATGCCTAAACAGAATGGGAATGAGAACAACTAATTATCCCTACATAAACCCATCAAATAACAAATGCTTTTATCCTACCTAAACAATGTGTAATGAGAACAACTCAAGCATCCAAATTTTATTTAAGTATTTTTTGAGGCCAAGCAAAAATCGCATAAACAAAGTCCCTAAATCTATTCATTTTTTGTCGTCCTTGTGAGCCCAAGTTAATTGTTGGCTTCGATATGCCTCCATGTATTTGTAAATGAACATGCCGCAATGACACGTTAGACTGACTGCAACCCCACCGCTTCAACGCCATTTTACTTGTCCAAAATAATGGCCGATATCCCGAGCCAAGAATTTAATCACAGTGAAGATGGATAAGGTATTAGTGATCCCTGTGAGAACCCCAAGAAGAGTGCATACCATTTCCCAGAATGGCTTTATGTCGCTTTGGCAATGAGTGAAAATGACCACACACCAAGCTTGATATTACCGACAAGAAGTGTCCAGTGCTGATTATGGATAACGGAAAAGAGTACCACTGGATGCACTATCTGCAGTGACATGCTGGATATACATCTTGCTTTCTTTTAGCAAGCCATATTGCACATAATTCTGCAAGGATGGATAACATCTATAAAGAGACATGGGAATATCAAGAATGAATTGCGAACTGCAATTTTGGAGGAGTAACTCACCCAATGTAAGCATGAAATGTAAAGGAATGGGACATACAATCCCGGGCAGGGAGTACTTCTCGCCAACGATATGCGAACGATCGACGGTGATCCAGATATCGATCCATCAAGAATCACCGCCGCAAAATAATAATATTTCCAGCGAGCAATCAGTATCTCCCCTGCATTATGTATAGAAGTACTTAGAATGATATGACATTTGAATCTGTGTGAAAAGGAGGAAGATGACAGGTGACTTACTTGTCCTGGAATCGAGCACACGACCGGTCTATGAGTTGGAGCATCGGCTGAGGTATGCCATCTCTGGATGGGAAGTCCACGTGTCGGCTCTACCGGTCGTAATATAATTAGTTAGGCTGAAATTAATTGGTAAAAAGCTATATCAATTGTCATCTAAAGCTCGAGAATCAGAACTTCTGCTTACCTCGGACTGGTGCTCCTCCACAACTACGATAGCCTTTGATGGCTCATCAGAGGAAATCAGCTCGCCGACGCCAGCCTGCGAATTCAGAAGAGTGAAACCGAACAATCAAGTCATCTATTGTATCACATTATTCATGAAATTAACGTACCCGCACGCCGCTCGTGGGAGGTGGGGTGGAGGGCAGATCAGAACAGCCACTCTTAGCCCGTGGCTGTGTAACCCTAAACGGAGAGAACATAGCTTTCCTCTTCCTCGTCTGTCGTGCCTTCACCCGACGTACAAGGCTGCCAATGAAGGGGATGATGTAGCTTGGATGCTGGGAGCCTCCCCTTCTACCAGCCGACGGAGCTTCCGGCACAAGACTCCACCGAGGGGCTTCCACTATGAAGGTCTCCCCGAGAAGATACCCCTGGTCTCCTCCAGAATAGCCTTCCACTCACGGGATGGAAGCACTTTCTCGAAGAAGGTACACAATAAATAAGAACTGTGCATGAATGCCATCCATCTGCCACCGCCGCATGGTGGGATTCCACAACTTCCTCAACTCCCTCAAACCCGCAAATAACCTATCTCGCAGATCCTTCCGATTGGGGTGTAGCAGAGGGCAAGCTGACACACTGCTTGGGGAATATCCGGGAGAGATATACTGGGAATCGCAGGAGCAAAGAATGGTGGATCATGGATGGGACTGATGTCGAGTTATGCTAGATGGGGATGAGAGGATGATTCAATGAGCCAGGTCTCCTCTTCGATAAGTCCTCGCGTAATGGCCTGTTAATCCAAAGATAGATATGACGACAAACAACATAAATGCATTACTACAAATGAATGAACATAACTTCGTCACTGGTCTCCTCCCAAATCGTCGAAGGCAACATCTGAAACTTTATTTTAGCCAACGCAACATAATCGCATGTGACGAAATGGCTCTAATGCTAATAATGCTCTGATCTACAACAAAAAATTTATACATGTTAAATTGCTCACATCAAGTAAAACATAATTGACGGGTCAGAACATACCATAAGAAGAGGGACAAAGCCACTCATGTAGCCAGCACCAGTTCAGATCTTTCTTGTAATGCCATTGAATTGTGACACTAAGAAGGCCCAAATGGCTTCCCAATTATACTCAAAGAATTTCTCAATATTATCCAGAAAATTAAACTGAGCTACTCTATAGTTGTGGTATGCAAAGAACAAATTTGAAATAAGAAAACGATGTACAATCAGATAAACTGTACGCCGGCAAGCGTCCATTGCTCGAGCTTATTCTTATAATCTAACTATCGTGATAATGAGAATTTCGCCATAAAACTTTCTCCCTTTGTTTAGATCCCCAAAGATCACTACTTCATCCGGTGAAAGAAATGCACCGCCCACCCAAGAAAAAAGGCTTGTCATTCGATGTCCCAAAGAATATAGATAGAGGTTATGGCAACCGAAGTCTTCATCGTAATCACAATTGGTTCGTGAAGCCGCTTCAATATTTCGGCCACTTCACTAGTGAAGCGATGTAATATTATCAAATAATGCTCGATGGCACTCGCCGCATCTAGACGTTATCCTTTTGCGACATCAACTTCAAAATAAAGTTAAGGTAATCGAATATTAGCGATAATGGATTGCAAGCACCTTAATATCGTGAGGGTTGAGGCAAAGGTAGAGATACGAGGGGTTCGAGAGTACATTTGCAAACAAGCATCTAAATTAGCTTCCAAACAACCTCTAAACTACTTCCACAAGATAGAAGAACATTGTCTCAACAACCGACCGAACAATCAAGAAAAAGCCTAAAATCGCTCTCTAACATCGAGGGTACAGAGGCAGGTACGTAGGCAAAGTGCACAGGGTACAGATTCATTTTCTCCACAGAACACACCCAAACCGACAAAACACAACTTTTCCCAATTATTCATAACGGATTCTAGCCATAGTATGCCCTCCAAACGGTAAAAAATGGACTGAAAAAAATGCAAAATCTCAAGAAAGTATAGAGGTACAGAGGGTTCGGAGAGTACATTTGCAAACAAGCATCTAAATTAGCTTCCAAACAACCTCTAAACTACTTCCACAAGATAAGAAGAAACATTGTCTCAACAACCAGACCGAACAATCAAGAAAAATAGCCCAAAATAGTCTCTAACATCAGGAGGGTACAGAGGTACAGAGGTACAGAGGTACAGGGGTACAAATTCATTTTCTCTACAGAACACACCCAAACCGACAAAACACAACTTTTCCCAGTTATTCATAACGAATTCTAGCCATAAGATGCCTCTCAAAAAAAAATGGACAAAAAAAATACAAAATCTCAAGAAAGTATAGAGTGAGGTACAGAGGGGTTCGGAGAGTACATTTACAAACAAGCATCTAAATTAGCTTCCAAACAACCTCTAAACTACTTCCACAAGAAGCAAGAATATTGTCTCAACAACCGTAATCAACAATCAAGAAAAACAAACCAAAATCGCTCTAACATCGAGGGGAGGTATAGAGGTACGTGAGGTACGAGTGCAGTACGTGAGGTATAGATATAGTACAGGGTATAGAGTAGATTCATTTTCTTCACGTAATACACCAAAACCGAAAAACACAACTTCCCGTTATTGAACGGATTCTAGCCATAAGATGCCCTCCACTGCAAAAAAATGGACCAAAAAATGCAAAATCTCAAAAGTATAGGGTACTTGGTTTGAGAGTGCGGGAACAATCAACAAAAATACAAAATCGCCTCTAATATCCTGAGGGTATAGACGCATGAGGTATAGAGGTACGCAGATGTGATACATAATCAAAAAAACACCATAAAGAAACCTAAACACTTATCAAGGATCAGAATGGACAAAGACAGAGAAAATCCTAAAATCTTTCAAGTCAAAGAATGCATGTAAATACCTCGTAACCAACCGTAATACCTCAATTTGAAATTCGCTGAAGCCCTAAGCTGATCGAACGACGAGGTGGGCAACGACGGAGCTCGTGGAAATTCTTCGTCAAAGCCCCGCCCGAGTATTACGAAGAATAACGACGCAGATATTTTGTTCCCCGAGGTTTAAACGAGGTAAATCGGTCGTCGTCGGCCGACACTAAACCGGGAAAATAGCCGCTTCCATCTTACGATCATTTTTTGGCGCCGTACGGTCGCGATCGGTCCGCACGCAGTTACATGCGGACTGGACGTAATATTTCCCTGATCATCATAGTACTTAGGAAAAATTATTACGTGGAGTATCAAATTTTTCTTTTAAAAAATTTTAAAAAAAGAAAAAATAAATAAAAACGGAGCCTTCTGATTGGAGTCCTCACGGTGCGGACTCTGGACGTAATATTTGCTCTAGTACTTAGACCACAGCATCACTCCACCATACTTGCTCGCCTCCTGCACCCTTGGAAGCACTATGTACCTAAGCTCGCCCGAAGGGATGAAACCGCTCCCCGCTGCATCTGACGCCGCCGGCAAGCCAAGAAAGATCTTGCTCGCCTTGATTTCCGTCGTCCACTGCTTCCACGCCCCCATCAAATTGTCCAGATGCTCCCTATTGGAAAACTGACACGGCGGGTTGTTGTAGAACTGAACCCAAACGTAGTCGAACACCCGGTGTCGAGAGCTTTGCCCACCCACGCGTCTGGAAAGGCACTGGCGCTGCCGAGAGGTAGACCTTTCTCCCCTGCTTGCTGTAGGCGGAGAGGTAGTTGGCTAAAACGTCGTAGTGGTCGGGGCTTCCGCCCTCAATGTCGAAGTCAACGCCGTCGAGCACGGCGTCGCCGAGCGGCCTTTTGGAGGACTGGCCGCCGAGGTAGTTGTTCCATATGTAGGTGGCGACTTGGCGGGCGTCATCTCGGGAGGTGAGGATGTAGGAGCCGGCGGCCCCGCCGATGGAGAATGGAGAGAAGGACTTTGATGCCTTTAGCTTGGCATGATTTGATGTCGCTGCTGAGGTGAGTACAGCCGTTGGAGTACGGGTCGCAGTGGCCGGCGAGGTTGAGCTGCGGTGTTTGGCCGTTGCCGAAGGAGCAGAGGAAAGACAGAATGACGTAGCCGTAGTCGCCGGAGGCACAAGTTTCAGCTAATGTGCCTTCGTTCCCGTTTTGGCCCCAGTAGACTGCGATTTTGCCTGCTTGTGAGGTGGAGAAGAGGGCAGCCAGGAGGAGGATGAGGCAAAGATAGGATTTTTTAGCCATTAATTTGAACTTGAAGGATTATAGATATCAAAGCTGAAAGCTGGTTTGTACTGACTACAATTTATATAGAAAATTGAAATTGTTAAGTGGATCGAGATGCTGACGACTATATGCAGCGATCGTTAAGAGCGTGGAATAAGGATTACGGTGGCTAACATTAATGCATTATCCCCAGATGAGTGGCTTCTAAGTATATTTGTTTTGCTTTGATTTTGAGGTTTGATTAAATTTGAGCGTTAGATAGAACGTTAAAAGCGTACGCTGTTAGAATCGAAGTATATAAATTAAATTAGATTTTTAACGGGATAAGGAAGCTGGAGTAATATATTCTAAGTCAAGCTGCCATGTTTAGACGGTGCTGCTGCGAAACTATCGCTGTCGCTGCTTTCAAATAATGATAAAAGATGCCTATGGGACGTCTCTCTCTCTCTCTCTCTCTCTATATATATATATATATATATATATATATATATATATATATATATATATATATATATATATATATATATATATATATATATATATATATATATATATATATATATATATATAAGTGTAATAAGATATGATTAATTGCTAGGTGAAAACCAGCTTAGTGAAAGTTTTTCCTTGATTCAAACATTCCAAAATGAATTAAAGAAATAACAAGAGACGAATTTTTAACGGGAAAACCCTCAGGGAAACCAGCCCACTCTGAAAAGCTTCCACTGTATCTGTTTGAGTACAAAATCTTCCCGATAAGGATTACGAATCGATATGAGAGAGAATAACTGTAACAATGATCGTGGAATTGAATCATGAGATGGTAACTCTACAGTGAGACAATTAGACGTGTCGCGATGGTTGATGGCCGGGAGAGTGCAATCTTTTGGTGATCTTGAGGATCTTCAAGCTTGAGCTCTCTCTTCCTCCTTGGCTTTTCCTCTTCTTCCTCGCCTGACTCTTCCTTTTCTTCCTCTTGACTCTTCTTCTTCTTCCTTGCTCTGCTCTTCCTCTTCTTCCTTTGGACTCTTCCTCTTCTTCCTGCTTGGTGATTGAAGAAGGATCACCAGACGGTGAGTGGTTGACGACCAGATGGTTCTTCTTCACTTGTTTCATCTTCACTTGGCTCCATTTGTTCTTCACTTGGCCTCGCTTTGGTGTGTGTGGAATGAAGGCCTATTTATAGATGAGGAGGGCACTCAGAATTCATGTAAGCATCACTCCCTCGATCGGACGGCTCAGGATGATTCCTTCGATCACTTGATGTATTTTGAGCATTTGGATGCCCAAATGAAGTCGGATTTATAAGATCTTAGGCTCGTTAGATCCGCGCTGAGACGCCGATTTGACTATAAACACTCGCATAAGAGAGCTGTTTTGGGATTTAATTGATGTCTCAAAGATTCCAATGATATTTTAAGTTTCGATCGGTTTTGACTCAAAATCATATCGCTTTCGACATCAAGATTTGTGCTTTGACTAGTGGTATTTTGAGAGCCATATCAAAGGTAAACCTGAATCCACTAAGGTGACATATTTGACTCAAACATTAAGTAGGCTGTGATACACTCACGCATGGCTTAGACGTCCCGAAGGTATTCACTGGCCAGATTTTGGAGTTTGAATTGATTTATAAATTTCTCAAAAAGCTATGGACCAAATATTATAGTTGAAACCATTGAATTTGATGGCTATCCCAACGATTGAGGAGAATTTCGAGCTATTGAGAGGAGATTGAGACATCATAACATGAAACTATGATTGAGCACTATAGTGTAATTAGATCAAATACAGATGTGCCTAACATCGAAGAGATTGTACAAGAGTGATTGAAGCTAAGTATAAACACTTTGTACAAAAGATAGAGCACAAGTAGATGTAATGCGAGCACTAGTGTGTGCAACTCAATAGTGTGAGCAATTGACGACAAATTGTAAGGAACAATAATTTGACGTTTTGGCATTTGAGCATCTCAAGAAAGTGAAAAGAGAGAGCATGATGATGATTTAAGTTAGGCTAAAACCCTCTTTGATATTATGTAGAGGGAAAATAATATATCAAGATATTAATAAAAAAATGGATATATCCTAATTATAATAAAATAATAAACAAAATATTATGGAGGATAATCAAATAAATATGATCCACTAACTCTAAAAAAAATGAAAATTTCAAAAATAAATGTTGATGTTAAAAATGAGATTGAAGGGATCTACCAATTATAGAATCTTCAAATTAAAAATTAGAAAAAAAATAAATTGTTTGAGACTTAAGCAACTAAAAAATATTGTATACAATCTCATTTATTAATTGTATCGTTACCTTGGTGACACACTTAATTATTCATCTAGTGTGAAGAAATATTTAATCATTATTTGGTCATCTACTTAATTATAAAATTAAGCCTTAGCTACAACTAACATAAATAATTAAGTTGAACATATCTTTACTAAGTGACAGTCAATAGATTAATTTTTTTGTTAATAAGTTGATAATCCAACCTAGAGTCATCACCTTGAAGATAGGCAATAATAGAATAGCATAATTAACTCTCATGGAGTACCCAATTCTCCAACAATTCCCATCTTAGTTGAAGGTTGACAAAAATTCACTCTATCTTCACATATTCTAATTGTCCAAAAATAACAATTTGATTTATTTCAAAGAATTTATATGCGCACAACATGATCAATATTTATTTATCTTGAACTTTAATTTTTACGATCACATCAAAATATATGTATAACAAAATTATCTTTTATTTCTAAAAAATAGTGAATCTACATACACATTGAATAATTCTTATGTGTTTACATTATTCATATGAAAATTTTAATATGTACATAAATAACGTCTAACTCTTTAATATTACATCAAAATAATATCACAATCATTAACTTTTTTCAAAGTGAAATTCAATTTTTCATGCATAGAAAAGTGATATATGTGCAAATATCAAAATTTATCTATAAGATATGTCAATGCATAAAAATTGTATGATATGCATACAAATCTCTCAAGTAAATAATATTAATGATAATTTTCATGTAATATTAAAGAGTTAGATATTATACAACCAAACATAAGAATTTATATTTCAGATGTATGAATACATAAAAAATTTATTGTATTTATGTAAATATTTCTTATAGATGATATTATTGTATTAAAAAATGCTATGGAACATAGACCTATGTACAAAGCTCCATTGGCTATATTATCCTCCATTTGTTTCTTGGCATTTTTTTTAAAATAAGTATGTTTAAAATGTAATTAGTAATTTAAGTATCTTAAAAAACTTAGATATAGATATAATCGCTCGTTTAACGGATGACTTGCTTGTCACGTCAAATCTGACATGACGCTAGTCGTCTGCTTAAGTGCCTAATCTAGTCGTTCGTTTGATGGACGACTTATAGTGTTACATGGAAGTTGCCCGTTAAACGAGCGACTTATATGTAATTATTTTTTTTAAGTATTTTGCCAACTTGGTTAGATTTAGGTTCCACTATTATCTGTCATTGGAGCTACTCCAACATTCTGATGCTTATATGACGTCTATTATCTCTCCGATCAATATTTTATTAAATTCTTAATGTTTTATCTCAAATTGCATAAATATATGAATTTGTTAATTAATTTTATTTTGATGAAATTTTTTTAAATAGACATATTTTTAATGATCTGCGTATATTTTTATGTATATTTTACATGTATTTGATTAATCAGTAGATAAATATAGTTTAAATGACTTTTTATTTAATTCCAAATTTGTTTAAGATAAGGATTTTTATTTTATTGAAAAATAATGATATTGTGAAAAGTGTAAAACTACCTGAACTATTCTCAAGATTTTCTTAAACATCATATGTATATGTATATATATATATATATATATATTAAAATTTTATTTGATTATAGAAGATTATAAGAGTCACTTATATAATTTCACCCTCTATACCCTCAAACTTTAGAGATGATTATCCATGCAATTTAAAGTAAATTTTTCGCTTAATTTCTACATATTTATGTACGCATATCGATCTTTTTATACACTAATAATCAAGATATTATGTACATCATTTAAGATATTGGACTAAATATTAATATTTACCCTTATTCATGTGGACAAGCTTTTGATCTTATCGTTATTCATAAGAGAAATCCAACATTTATCATTCAAACATAAGGGTTTTCAAAATTCAATATATTCAAGGATGACTAGCTCTAGTTTATATATAAACAAATTTAGAATTAAATAAAAAATTATTTAAAATATATTTTTTACTAATTAATCAAATACTTGTAAAATATAGCATAAAAATATGTGCAAATCATTAAAGACATGCCTATTTATAAAAGTTTCATTAAAATAAATTAAATTAACAAATTCATATATTTATGCAATTTGAGATAAAAATATTAAAAATTTAATAAAATATTGATCAAGGAATGAAAGGTTTTATATAATCATTGGAAAGTTTGGGTAGCTCCAATGACAGATAATAATGGAACTTAAATCCAACCAAGTTGGCAAAATATTGAAAAAAAATAGTTACATATAACCCGCACGTTTAACGCTACGTAAACTATAAGTCTGTTAGACTTAAACGCGACGTCGGATTCGACGCGCAAAATGTCGCTCGTTAACCCGACGAATATGCCTATATCTAATTTTTTTTAAGATACTTAAATTACTAATTACATTTTAAATCATTTTTTTTTTTTTTTAATTTTTTTTTTCTTCTACTCTTTCTTCCCCTTCTCCTACTCGTCCCCTCACTGCATAACATCTCAAGTTCTTCAATTATACTGAATAAACTTATGGTAAAATTTAATAATGATTTTATTGTTCGTTGGGAATCATGTTTTTTTTTTATCATTGTTAAATCAGATAAAATATAAATCGAAAAAGAAACAGATATAAGTAACAAAACATAAATATACTATGAACAACGCAGTTAAAATATGTGCAGTACAGTGAAACCACATATCAGGCCGCCTGCTGATTCTATATACTAACATCACACCTCCTTCACGCTGAGACTACATATATCACACATGCTTAATTACATAAAGATTAATTTCACAAAGGTTCAACGTATAGTATATATTTATATAAATATGTACGCTCTCAAACGGAGGATCGAATGGCTTGGCTGTAACCGGTCTGGATATCATAATACCTTGACCAGAGCATCACTCCTCCATAGTTGCTCGACCCTTTCAACTCAGGAAGCACCTGAGAAGTCAAGTCATCAGTTGAAATAAAGCCGCCGTCGGCCGCATCTGGCGCCGCCGGCAGGCCCAGGAAGAACTGGTTCGCCTGGATCCCCGTCGTCCATTGGTTCCATGCATCCTGGAGGTTGCTAGGCTGCGCTTCCGAAAACTGGCACGGCGGGTTGTTGTAGAACTGAACCCAAACGTAGTCGAATAGGCCGGTGTCGAGCGCTTTACCCACCCAAGCGTCGGGATAAGGGCATTGCGGCGCCGCCGTTAGGTAGACCTTCTTCCCCTGGTTGCTGTAGGCGGAGAGGTAGTTGGCGAGGTCGTCGTAGTGGTCCGGGCTGCCTCCCTCAATGTCGAAGTCCACTCCATCGAGCACCGCGTCGCCGAGCGGTCTGGAAGAAGACTGGCCGCCCAAGTAGTTGTTCCAGATGTAGTCGGCCACCTGGCGTGCATCGTCCTGGGAGGACAGCATGTAGGATCCAGCGCCACCCCCGATGGAGAGGAGGACGTTCACGCCTTGGGATTGGCAAGCGTTGATGTCATCGGATAGACTAGTGCATTCACCGGAGGCGGGATCACAGTGACTAGCGAGGTTGAGAACTGGAGTCTGGCCGTTGCCAAAGTCGCAGAGGAAGGAGACGATAGCAAAGCCATAGTTTCCGGTGGCGCAGGCGTCTGAGAGGGAGCCTTCGTTGTCGGATTGGCCCCAGTATACGGCTATGTTCCCGGCTCGGGAGGTGGTGAAAAGAGCACTAGTAATGAGCAGGATGGAGAAAAATGCCTTCATTTTCCCTCTTTATTCTGGTCTCGTTAAATGCAGAGTTGCTTGTAATTGCTAACTGGATTTCAAGTCCTTTATATAGGCAGAGATGGATAGATAGAGAGAGCGAGCTTAGAATACTTCAAGCTGCTAATAATTGGTTGGTACAATGAACACTGCGTGCATGCGCTTTATATGTTACTAAATTGGATAGAAGTTGCCGCCGGATTACGTTGGTTTTTATTTTTACAGCAGTTTTGGTCAGTATTAATTATTAGTTAGTTGATTATATTATGTATAAGGAATAAGGGTGTAGACGAGCCGAGCTCGAACGAACTTTATTCTGTCGAATTTGTTTGAAATTTATTTTGTTCGCCGCTTATATATCGAGTTTGAAATATTTGTTTCGTGTCGCTACTTTTAACTAGCTAACGAGCCAAACAAGTTTATTCGAATAAGCTTTTTTTGAGGGAAAAAATTTGAACCGCATCAATCTTTTCATAACAAAGTTTTAACCATTAAGATACGCCAGCATTTGTGAAATGAATGTTCGTATATATAATAATAATAATAATAATAATAATAATAATAATAATAATAATAATAATAGTAATAATAATAGTAATAAATAAAAATAATAGTAATATAATAATAATAATAATAATAATAATAATAATAATAGTAATAAATAATAATAATATAATATAATATAATATAATTTTTTATTTCGTAAATTGAATAACACCATCAAACAAACGATTGTCACGTTCTGGATTTATATATCGAAATAATATTTGTTTATTTAGTTTAAGTTAATGAACACGAGGTATAACGAGCTTAATACGAGCTGTTCACAAATAATAAACTTTTTTTGACAGCCCTAATAAGAAAGAATGCATTAAATAATTACGAAATTTTTACTCGGAGATATTGAGTACGCATAGCGATAATCGTACGTTGCTATATTTATGCATTCTCTCGCTTGGGAAGACCAAATAAACAGTAATTTTGATTGTTTTAATCATAAGTCAAGCGCCCACGAGACCAGTAAGCCTATGGTGGCATCAAGTAATTTATATAAAATAATTTTTTTAAATAAGTATGATTTAAAATCTAATTTGTAATTTAAGTTTCTTAAAAAAATATTAGATATAGATATATATCCGCTTAATCGACGACTTACTGCCACATCGAATCGATGTGACGCTACGTTGATAGAACTTATAATATTACATAGAAGTCGCATTTTAAACAGGCAACTTATATGTAATTATTATTTTAAAGTATTTTGTCAACTTAATTGGAATTAATATCCACTATTACCTATCATTAAAGCTGCTCCAACCTTTTAATACTTATATAAAGACTCTTATTCTCCGATCAATATTTTATTAAATTCTTAATATTTTATCTCAAATTGCATAAATATATGCATTTATTTTTTATGAAAATTTTTTAAATAGTAATATTTTTAATGATTTGCATATATTTTTATGCTATATTTTATAAGTATTTGATTAATTAGTAGATAAATATAGTTTAAATAATTTTTTATTTAATTCTAAATTTATTTAAGATGAAGTTCTTTTCTTATTGAAAAATAATGATATTGTAAAAAGTGTAAATGTAATTCCACCTTACATACCCTTAAACTTCAAAGATGATTATCCATACAATTTGAAGTAAATTTTTCCCATGATTTCTACATATTTATGTACATATATAGATCTCTTTATATTTATGTCTATCAATTAAGATATTGGATGAAATATTAATATTTATTCTTATTCATGTGGACAAATTTTTGATCTTATCATTATTCATAGGATAAATCCAACATTTATCATTCAAACATAAGGGTTTTCAAAATTAATATATTCAATATATTCAAGGATGACTAATTCCAGTTTATATATAAACAAATTTAGAATTAAATAAAAAGCCATTTAAACTTGTTGCATGCTAGACAACTTGTAGCGGTAGAATAAATTTTCACGTCTTAGCTTTGTATGGAAATCCAACACGCACATAGATAGTTGAAAAGAGAATAAGAAACTCTAGAACTTTTATGTGAAAAAATCCTAGAAATAGGGGGAAAAACCACGGGCCTAGCCCATTAAAAATGTTTCACTATATATTTACTTTGGAGTACATAGTTTAAATCTTCCCGTCAGCGGGATTACAATGTTGAATGTGAAAAATCCTGATAATAGAAATTCTAGAATCAGGTTACAACAGCTATGCAGTGGTAATTAGACTGTAACGGTTGTTGGTGGCAATCGTCGACGACAATTGACGGTGATCGACAATGGTGATGGCGACTAACTTGAACTTCTCTCGCCTTTCTCCAAGATCGCTTCTAGCTCTTACCCTCCTTTCATGATAAGAATGGGGTCATATTTATAGGATTCTGAGAGAGACATTTTCATCATTATAGCCAAAATCTCAAAACACTCCATCGGACGGTGTATATTGATTCATTTGATCATAGATAGCTTTTTGGTAATTTGACCATCCAAACGATCTTCAATTTGAGTGATCTTAGGCTCGCTGGATTCGTTTCGTCAAGCCGTTCGATTCGACTATAAGCACTTCAAATTTAGAAGTCATTTGATCATCCAGTGGTCTCAAATTTCATATGTAACTTTGAGCATGATTTGAGCTCATTTGGGCTTGATTTGATCCGATTATAGTATTATTAGACTCATCTCATTGAGTCGTTGAATTTGATTGAATATATGCTTTAATTTGAAATCTATACTTTATTTATAAATTTTAGAGGGATATATCATTTGCTCCCCTTATTTTTGGATGAAAAAATTCATTTCATTCAAAAATATATAAAATCACTTTAAGTAAAAATTATTAGGATATATATATATATATATATGATATGACCCTGAAAATTCCTCTAGTCGAAGCACGAATCTTGATGTCAAAAGCAAGCTAATCAGAAATTGAAACTGGTCGAGATCAAACACTTAAAATATCATTGGAAACTTGAGACATTAGTTAAATTCCTAAAAAGCTCTCAAATATGGAGTGCTTATAGTCAAATCAAGCGTCTCGACGAGCCAGTTCCAACAAGCCAAAGATCTTACAATTCGACTTCATTTGAGCATTCAAATACACAAAATACATCATATGATCGGGGAATCATCATGAGCCGTCATGGAGAGAGCATATATTTACGAGACGCCACTCCTCCAATCTATAAATAGCCTCTCATTTCTCATATGAGGGGAGGCCAAGCAAGAGAGGAGAGAGCTCTAAAGATCCTCCAAGCACAATCGTTACCACTGACGGTTGTCAACCACTCACGCCGCCGTACCGCCATCCCCGCCGTCGACCACTGTTGCCGGTCATCATCACCAACCACTATCATTGACATCATCGTCAACATCGTCGTCAATATTGTCGTCAACATCGTCGTCAACATCGTCGTCAACATCGTCGTCAACATTGTCTGTTACTAGCAACTGTTGTCCCTTTCTCATAATTCTGTAATCCCAGTATCGGGAAGATCTTGTACTCAAATGATACATAGTGAAAGCTTTTACCTGCCAGCCTTTTTTTTCCCTCTTTTGAGGTTTTCCATGTAAAATTGAGTTTTATTTTTTGCTCTTTAAATACCTGTGTTTGGACTCCCAAAGAAGCTAAGTAACTTTTACTCTACCGAAGGTTTTCTAGTACATGCAGCTTTGCCGTCGTGGATGCTAATTCCCATTATTTCATCTTGTATGGTGACCAAGTTTTCCAACAATATCAAAACCACCATCGAGGTGGAGCATTTCAAGCTCTTAAGGAGCGTAAGCGAATAATGAAGATTCATCAAACTTTGTTCCTTTGATTGGCCGAAGGGGCAACTCAATCTCAGAAGATCACCCATGTTAAGCATCTAATTGATTACCATCCCAAGAAATAAGTTAAAGTTGGAGGATATTTCAACATTGAGAAGAGATATAGCTTTGCAAATTATGATTTTCCAATCATACTCATGGAAAAATAAGGCCAAGGTTAAGGAGCAACTTTGGCTACAATCACAAATAGATGTTTTAATCGACCTCTTCCATACAGGTTAACGTCATCAAGCAAATACTCTGACAAATAACCTAGGATGGGTCAAAAGGTCCTTGGTGGACTTCGTACGACCTCTTCCATATAGGTTAACGTCATCGAGCAAAGACTCTAACAAACAACCTAGGATAGGTCAAAAGGTCCTTGGTGGACTTCCTACGACCTCTTTCATACAGGTTAACGTCATCAAGCAAAGACTCTGACAAACAACCAAGGATGGGTCAAAAGGTCCTTGGTGGACTTCCTACGACCTCTTCTACACAGGTTAACATCATCGAGTCACACCTTGACAAACAACCTCGGATAGGTCAAAAATCCTTAGCAGATTCAATTCGACCTCTTCCATACAGGTTAATGTCATCGAGTAAAGACTCTGACAAACAACCTCGGATAGGTCAAAAATCCTCAGCGGATTCAATTCAACCTCTTCCATACAGGTTAACGCCATCGAAGTCACACCGACAAACAACCTCGGATAGGTCAAAATCCTCGGATTCAATTCAACCTCTTCCATACAGGTTAACGTCATCGAGTCACACTCTAACAAACAACCTCGGATAGGTCAAAAATTCTCAGCAAATTCAATTCAACCTCTTCCATACATGTTAACGTCATCGAGTCACACTCTGACAAACAACCTCAGATAGGTCAAAAATTCTCAGCGGATTCAATTCAACCTCTTCCACACAGGTTAACGTCATCGAGTCACACTCTGACAAACAACCTCGGATAGGTCAAAAATCTTCAGCGGATTCAATTCAACCTCTTCCATACAGGTTAACGCGAGTCACACTCTGACAAACAATCTCGAATAGGTCAAAAATCTTCAGCGGATTCAATTCAACCTCTTCCATACATGTTAACGTCATCGGGTAACACTCTGACAAACAACCTCGGATGGGTCAAAATTCTCAGCGGATTCAATTCAACCTCTTCCACATAGGTTAACGTCATCGGGTAACACTCTAACAAACATCCTCGGATAGGTAGGTCAAAAATCCTCATCGCCGTCATCCCGCACTACCGACGTTGCGCCGACCGCTGACTACCGTCTCCGATGCCGGTTCACCCCATCCCATATTTTATTAGCGCTACATGGGTCACCGCTGAATCATCCGGCAATCTCGGCACCAATTGTTCGGTCATCTCGCTGATTACTGACGCTTACAATCCTTACTGCTGCGTTAATGCCGACAACCCGCCGCTAACCTCAGAATGGCCACCGCTGCTGACTTATCGCTGACCATCTATCGCCGGTTATCACGCATCGGTATCCGGCTGATTTACTCGATCGCACTATCGACATTGCCGAATTATTGCGGACATACCCTGGCTTACCAACTTGAATTGTTACCGCTGCTGATTATTGCTGTTTTACCGGCTACCATTATCATAACTATCGCTGACATTCTGCGGTGCGCTGTTGCTGTATTATCGCTGCTGGCTACTGCTGCCGGTTATTACCGCACCGACATCGCTGTAATTCGGCTACCACCATCGTTGCCGGTTATCCTACTGACTACTGATAGTAGTCACTGCTGATTATCGGCCGAGAGCCGACTCGCGCGCTAACAACTGCCGCCGGTTAACGCACCGACGATTTTGGTCGCCCGACTACTGTTGTTATCACGCCAGGCGTTTTACCGCTGGCCGCTGATCATCGTGCATTTCGTTTGGTACCACTATCGCCGCCGGCTATCCTCGAGGATTCACCGACGCTGGCCGCTAATTGCTGACTACTGTTAAGCATTGCGAATTACTCGCTGCCGCTAACCACGTTGCTTGCCACACCAGACTATCGTTGGTTATCTCGCTGACGCATCACAGGTCACGCTGCCATCATGTCACCACCATCGTTGAGCATCTTTCACAACCTCGTCTCCGGTGATCGCCTCCAAACCCGGCCGGTCCGGTGGCGGGGCCAATGCCTCCTTCGAGGGAAAACCGAGCTCATCAGATGAACTACGGGTCTTGATCGCCTCCAAACCCGGTCGGTCCGACAAGGGCAATCAACGCCTCTTTCAAGGGAAAACCGGAGCCTCGCCGTATGAACTACGGGTCTTGATCGCCTCCGATCCCGGTCGGTTCGACGAGGTTAGTTAACACTTCTTTCGAGGGAAAACTGGAGCCTTGCCGTATGAACTACGGGTCTTAATCACCTCCGATCCCGGTCGGTCCGACGAGGTTAGTTAACACCTCTTTCGAGGGAAAACTAGAGCCTTGCCGTATGAACTACGGGTCTTGATCGCCTCCGAACGACCTTCTCTCAAGCAGAAGGTGCCTTCTCCTTTGTCCTGGGAGAACCAAGGGGCAAAAAGCATCCAAAATTGCCCAAACGCTCAAAACTACCCAAACCGCTCAAAACCGCCAAACGGGCCAAATGGATCAACGTTTTGCCGCGCAGACGCAGTTAGCCATGGGCGCCGGCCTCATCGGTGCTTGACCCGCTCCATTGTCCGTTCATGACTCCCGCAGCTCAAGAACTCCGCCTTTCCGTTGACACGCCGCTGCTCAGAACCCATGACTACAGACTCTGTTCAAAGCCTCATAGCGACGCCGTTCATAGGCCAGTTCGCTCGCCGTAGATGTCTGTCCATTGCTTCACTGCGGCCAAACGCCATTGACTCATGGCCAGACTTCACCCGCATGACCGCCATGATCAATCGCGACGCGATCCCTGTTTCGATTGCTGATACCAGCCTGTTTCCTCATGAGGCCCGTGAGTTCTCGCTGACCTGAATCAGCCCCACATCATGGAAGCGCTGCTGGCCTCCATGTATGCGCATCGCCATGCGCTTCACGCTTCATGAGCTCCGTCATGGGTCCAGAACCCTCAAAATCTTGCACCGATACCTACACGATTGGCAGAGTCAGAATATAATATGCTCCCATGAGGATCTTTTTCTCTCAAAATATGTGGTTAATGGACCTGCAGATTTCGTTGAAGAATTTACTATTTTGAAGTACCTGACACATATATTTTTTGATGATTGAGATAATATCATCCAAAAATAGAGGGCAACTGATATGACCCTGAAAATTCCTCTAGTCGAAGCACGAATCTTGATGTCAAAAGCAAGCTAATCAGAAATTGAAACTGGTCGATATCAAACACTTAAAATATCATTCGAAACTTGAGACATTAGTTAAATTTCTAAAAAACTCTCAAATATGGAGTGTTTATAGTCAAATCGAGCGTCTCGACGAGCCGGTTCCAACAAGCCAAAGTTCTTACAATTCCGACTTCATTTGAGTATTCAAATACACAAAATATATCATATGATCGAGGGAATCATCATGAGCCGTCCGATGGAGAGGAGTGGTTCGTATTTTGCATGTATTTACAGAGACGCCACTCCTCCAATCTATAAATTCTCATTCCTCATATGGGAGGCCAAGAGAGAGGAGAGAGCTCAAAGATCCTCCAAGCACAATCGTGTCACCACTGACGCTATCAACCACCGCCGCCATATCCCGCCGTCGACCATCACGGCCATCATCATCACCACTATCGACATCATCGCCAACATCGCCAACATCGTGCCAACATTGTCTGCTTTCAAGAATCGTTGTCCCTTTCTCATATACACGTAATCCGACGGAAGATCTTGTACTCTGAAACAGATACATAGTGAAAGCTTTTTTTGAGTGTGGTTTTCTCTCTTTTTGAGGTTTTTCACGTAAAAAATCTAGAGTTATATTTTTTGCTCTTTAAATGGTGATCTGGACTCAAAAAAGCAGAAACTTTTACTCTAGAACCTGGTTTTCTAATACGCAATAATATATATATATATATATGTCAAATTTATTTATTTATTTACTAATTAGTTATTACAATATTTATTTTATTTTATATGTATATATAAATTATTTTATCATTTATATATATATATATATATATATATATATATATATATATATATATATATATATATATATATATATATATATATATATATATATATATTTTGGGCTATTTGATTTGAGAGAGGGGTCGTGCCCCAATTCTTATTTTTTTATTTCTTTTGACGTGAGTGACTTAGAGAGAGAGAGAAGGCGTAAAGACTTTTTTATTTATTTATTATTTATAAACAATATAAAGAGTTTTTTTTTTCAAGGAGGAATGTGAACAACTTAGTCTGCAGACTTTTCGATATTAAAATTTCAGACTTCAAATCTTTACGTCAAAAGGGATTTATAGTTTTAGATAATTTCATCTAATTAGTGACTTCGTTGCTTTTGAAAATTATAATTAGATTGAAATTCCTTAATTTTTGATTGAAGGAAGCCCTATGATTTTTGTAGATTTTGATTTAATATCGCATTCTGTCTGTTTGTACAAATAGTTGAAGATCCGGTGGCGAATCTTATTTTAAAGTTATAGATTCAAAAGACAGTTTAATTTGTTATTTTAAAAGAAGATTTACCCCTCAAAGTAGCTTTCATTTTTCCCATCCTTTTTTTTGTAAACTTTCCTACATTCATTTTCCCTCTCTTTTTATTCAAACTTTCCTACATTCATTTTCCCTTCAAACTTTCCTACATTCCATTCCATTTGTTTGAAGGGTTGGAGTTGGAGCATTTGAAAAAGAGGGGTTAGAAACTTTAGTGGGCTTTCAATTGTGTATAGATAAATTTCGTAAGTACTTTTTATCCATCTTTTTTTTGTTTTACTTTTATGTTCGTTGTATATCATCTTCCCTCTTTTTTTGTTTAGAGTTTTTAATTTGAATTTTAATTTTAGGTTTCATTACTTAACATTCTTAAGTCGATTCTTTCACTTTCCATTTTTTTTCTAAGTCACGAGATTTTGATGAAATTTCGGCAGTATTTCGACTAGGGGAAGCGACATCTAACGGATATTGGCTTACTCGGTACGCTCTTATGAGTGTTGCGAGGTGTCTTCAGCACAATTTTTTCATATCGTCGTCATGAGCACTGCCCTTCAAATCGCGAAACAGCATATATATATATATATATATATATATATATATATATATATATATATATATATATATATATATATATATATATATATATATATCCACATTCACACATCCCACATATTCCGACTCATTTTTTTCTATGCATTGTAATGATCGGTAAGGGAACGAGGTTAGACATACCGAAATCCAAGAGAGGAATCCTCCTCATGATGGTGTTCCTCTCTGGTTACGATAAAGAGAAGGATCAGAAAGGGGATGAAAATGGGAGACGATGCTAAAATCGAAAGAAGAACCCACCTCATGGTGTTATTCCGTCAGCGGATTTGAAGGTAAGAAATGAGTGCACGAAAATAAAAAAAGAACCCTCTTCATGACGGTGTTCTTCTCCGGTTGTGACGAAGTGTATTTGAAGAGGTAATGCAAAAAGTGTGATGCTGGAAACCGAAAAAAAGAACCCACCTCATGACGGTGTTCTTCCCCGGTTGCGGCGAAGCGATTGCGGCAAAATTCGGATTGGTTTTGCGTGGAAAAGAGGTGAAATTTTCTATTTTTGTGGAAATGAGGGGATGAGTGAAATGGAGAAGGAGGAAGAGGGGAGGTTTTGATTTTCGGATTTGTAAAAATGAGGGAAAATGGAAAAATTGATTTTGGATTGGAGAAGGAAGATCGGAGAGGAGTTCTTTGCAGTTTGGAGAAGGAAGAGAAAGAAAAGAGAAAAAAGAAAAGGGAAGTAATTTTTGGATTGGGAAAAGAAGAAGGAGAAAGAAAAGGAAAGAAGAAAAAGAAAGAAGAATGAGAAGAGATGAGGAAGATCACCTTTATCCTTTTCGGTTTGGAAGAGGAGAGGGAAATTTTGGATGCGGGAGAGGAAGCCAAATCGTGAAGAAAAAGCGGCAGACATTCGATTTCGGAGAGGAAGAGGGAAGTCCTTGCGTGGGAATGGTTGGAGGAACCGTTCGCGCGTGGAGGAGGCGTGCAGCTCATCCGTGCGTGAGGGAGAGTGCCAAGCGGAAGGGAGGCTTCTTCGGCCGTGAGGGAGGAAGGGCCGAGCGGGCTCGTGCGATAGAAGGAGTTCGATCGAAATGAGCCGAGGGATTGCGTGCGTTCGAAGGAGAAGGACTCGGGTTAGGTCAGGTCGTGCATGGAGGGAGCCGAGCGGGTTTATTAGAGTGGGAGTTAGGGATTTGGGCTTTAAGTTAAGATTAAATTGATTTTTTAAATTGAGTTTTAATTTTAATGTAAACTTTACGGTGACACGATTAGATAATCAATATATACATATATATATATATATATATATATATATATATATATATATATATATATATATATATCAATTTAAAATTATTCTGATATTCCGAACGCAACGGCGTAGCCCGTTTCGTAATCGGAGACCGTTTGGTTCAAGTCGACGTCAAATTGAGTCTATTTCTGCTCAAAATGTATGTCACCGCTTTAGACCGCTCAACATTCGTGCAGATTCATATGAATTGAGTGTAAATAGTCTTACTTAATAGATTTTGACATTTCAAAGCTAACATCGCAATCAATTTTGTGAACGGAGGTCATTTGGTCTGCGTTGGCGCCTCCTGACCTCGATATGCATGCAGGCACCTTAACGACTCGATCGCTTGATCAGTTGCTCATCAAGTTATGCAATATTTATATTCCGACTCTAGTTCTCAATGCGATGGAGAAGTCCGTCATCAATCGGAGGTCATTTGAGTTGATTTTGGTAATGTCCCATGTATTTTAGCCTCGATTTACGCCCGGTCACTTCTGATTATTCGACATTTGCATAGGCTCGTCCGAATTAAACTTGGACAGTCTCATTTGATAGTTATCAATGTTATGAAGCTAATGACATGATCAATTTCATGAACGGGGGTTGTTCGGATATCGTCATAGCTTCCCGTCTCAGATATGCACGTCGACACATTAATAGCTCGATCGCTTTATCGGTCGCTCTTTAGATTATGTAATATTTATATTTTGATCAATTTCGACGTTCTGAACTTGACGATGAAGTCCCTTCATCAATCGGAGATCTTTTCGGCCATTTTTGGTGACGTCCTATACATTTTGAGCCCTAATTCGCGCACTATCATCTTCGAAGTCCAGCGAATTCGATTTGTAGGCTTGACTTGACTTATGACACATATATGTAGGTCAACAATACATAATAATATATATTAGTTGCATATTAATTGAGTGTTATATGACTATATTATCTATGACTAAATTTTAATATAAGCATGTTTTAATCTTTAATTAGCAAAATGGGCATTAAAAAAAATTTAAAACTAGGCATAGTCGACGGTTCAACGGCTCCGCTACGTGAATTACACATCGCATCACCATTGAGCGAGACTATTTCTAGAATAATTTTTTAAAAAATTTGTGGATCACCGTAGTATTTTGTGACGAGTCGCCCCATTCTCGGAATTGAGTGAGCTTAGCATCTTTGGAATTTGCACAAAATTTCCCACAACTTTCATGTTGACCGAAAAAGGCAATTGTGGCTCCTTATGCGCGCTTTTGCCGAAAAAAATCTGCGGTCATTTTAAAAGTCAACCGCGTATTTTCCGATCGAGTCGCTGTCGAATTGATTTAACTTGGTATTGTTGGAATCCAGAAAATTCTCCACGACTTTCATGTTTACTAAAAAAAGGCGATTATGGTCCCTTGCATAGCAATTTTTGCCAATGCTCACAAAATCATTTTGAAAAGTGCAACTGACCCCTGTATTTTGGCCGTATCGGAGTCGTCCATTATCGGAATGGAGCGAACTTAGTTTCATTGGAATTGGCACAAAATTCCCCATGACTTTCATGTTGAAAAAAAAAGAAGATTATCTCCCCTTGCATAACAGTTTTTGCCAATGCACAAAAAATCTACAGCATCATTTTGAAAAGTGCGGCTAGGTATTTTAGACGAGTCGCCCATTGTCGAATTTAGAGAGCTTAGTATCGTTGGAATCGACACAAAATTTCCCACAACTTTCATGTTGACCAAAAAAGACGATTGCGGCCCCATGCATAGCAGTTTTTTTCATTGCTCGCTAAATCGAGGCGTATGCGCGACCGTTATTCTGGCTGCAGAGTCATCCATTGTTGAAATTGAGCGAGCTTGGCATCGTTTGAAATTAGAACAAAATTTCCCATGACTTTTATGTTGACTTAGAAATGCGACATCGCTATGTACTGCTTTTATAGATATGGGTGGATACAAAATAACAACACTAGAAGGATTTACTCAGCATGACAAATTTGACAATTGAAGATATTAATAAAAAACAATAGTTGTGAAAATATCATTACAAAGTTTGCTAGTTGAAACATTTACTTAGCATAACAAATTCCTAGCTCTTGACTACTTCTCCAAACTTCTAAATTTGACAGTTTAATACCAACAAGATATCACTTATCTTCCGAAGGCCAAAATGCAATTTGCTCAGAATGAAAATATATAGCAAAGAAAAATATTACAACGATGACATAATAGTAATATGTACATGGAGCTATCATCTGATCTACAAATAAAGATGACAAGTGATGACATCTAACGATGGCAGTGTTTGCGTGATGGAAGTGCATCACTCCCTGGAGTATACTGAGCAGGTGGTCGTCGAGGACGGTCTCGCAAATGGTGATGTTGATGCTGCGCTTTATCTTTAGCCTAGTCAGTGGTCTCCTCTGGCTCGCTGAGGGGTGTAACATCAGGTATCTCCTATGATGCTCCTGGTTGGAAGGGGATAGTGGAGTACACTCCGTGCATATGCGGCATATAGACTGGTGGATGAGGATACATGGGAGGGCCTGCTGCCTGCCATGACCAAAATGGACAGAACATGGCTTCCTGATATGAGTACAGAGCTGGTGTGCTAAATGGGTAACTGTATAGACTGACATCTGGTATAAATGATGAACCTGCATCAAATCCTTCAATATGTGGAGAAGCTGAAGGTGTGTAGAAGAACTACTAGTTTCATCTATATCCATGTACCTGCTATCTGAAATGTGCATATTCTTGCATAGTTCCTTGCATAACTTCTCATAAGTGTTGATTGAATGCTGAAAATAAGTGTTGTGATCTCTCCAAATATAGAAAAATATCTTGTGTCCAAGATATGTTCACGCTGCAGAAAAAAATATGTAATTCAGTACTCATTACGTATAAATATTTAGTTAACATATAGTTTTTCAATGCTTACCATTAGACTCTCTCCAGTAGCTCGAGGATAGTAGGTGGTAGGAGGAATGGTTGGAGCTCTCAGCATGTACAAGGAAGCCCAGAACCGATACCACCTCATGTACCGACTGACAGCCAGGTCAACAGGAGGTGTAACATCATCCACGACAACAACAAAATCATGTCTGGCCTCCCACTATGATATGTAGACCTGGTGATAATCAACCCAATCAACATCAGCCTTCTCGAGACCATCAACTTGCTGAAATGAAAAATCTATAGGCACCACATCCACTCTAGGTGACAGATCAAACTGTCTTAGCACATGATTTGAGAGGTACCACTCAATTCTTTTCCAGCTGATCAGGGATACCCTAGCAAGCCAAATATCTTGTCCTGCATAAGCTACTCACGCTGCACGCTCACAGACGGCTCCCATATCATCTACAACATGAAAAAAAAATTATATGTCATATATATGATTGCAGAGGTGACCACATGAAAAAATTATGCTTTTAGTCATACCTGACTCTATAGCAGCCCATCAAGCTCATCGCTATACACTCTAGTATGGGCATGTATCATCTCTCGTAGGTAACCCTCATTCCAACTAACGCCACCCATCCAACTCGCAAAAGGGTACCGCAATGTCGCCTAACATGTACATGCTCCCATGACCAAACTCAAGTGCACATCTTGTCATGTCCGCTTTGGTCTTGTGACCTCATTCAACACCCTGTACAAGTGTGCTAATACAACCGCTCCTATGGAGTACCTACTGAACAAGCTCAAATCATCCAGTAGTGGTAAGTACTACAAATATACCTTAGACCCAGATATATCTGGCAGAAGGAAGCAGCCAATAGTGACAAAATATAAGTTCTAAGGTGCATCAGAAAGTCAAGATCCGAGATCTAAGTATGAGTCCCTATAGAATGTCTACCGCAGCCAACGTAAAGGTAAGCAAGTCCATGCATGCGCCTGCCCCATGCAAAATGTGGATGTAACATGTGGTTGTACTGGATCATGATATATAACATCGCTCTGGATGTCTACCGATAAGCTCATCATAACAATCGGCCATGACAACCATCGCCTACCCTCCCCTATCACTATCGGCCGATAATGAGGCTCACAATCTGCACGCCTAATCATAGGCCACGCCCCGCAAAGTAACTATCATCTCGCCAA
>CM038219.1:6423635-6580190 GCA_021442155.1 Cymbidium sinense
AATTGTTATTTTTTGGACAATTAGAATATGTGAAGATAGAGTGAATTTTGTCAACCTTCAACTAAGATGGGAATTGTTGGAGAATTGGGTACTCCATGAGAGTTAATTATGCTATTCTATTATTGCCTATCTTCAAGGTGATGACTCTAGGTTGGATTATCAACTTATTAACAAAAAAATTAATCTATTGACTGTCACTTAGTAAAGATATGTTCAACTTAATTATTTATGTTAGTTGTAGCTAAGGCTTAATTTTATAATTAAGTAGATGACCAAATAATGATTAAATATTTCTTCACACTGGATGAATAATTAAGTGTGTCACCAAGGTAACGATACAATTAATAAATGAGATTGTATACAATATTTTTTAGTTGCTTAAGTCTCAAACAATTTATTTTTTTTCTAATTTTTAATTTGAAGATTCTATAATTGGTAGATCCCTTCAATCTCATTTTTAAACATCAACATTTATTTTTGAAAATTTCATTTTTTAAGAGTTAGTGGATCATATTTATTTGATTATCCTCCATAATATTTTGTTTATTATTTTATTATAATTAGGATATATCCATTTTTTTTATTAATATCTTGATATATTATTTTCCCTACATAATATCAAAGAGGGTTTTAGCCTAACTTAAATCATCATCATGCTCTCTCTTTTTCACTTTCTTGAGATGCTCAAATGCCAAAACGTCAAATTATTGTTCCTTACAATTTGTCGTCAATTGCTCACACTATTGAGTTGCACACACTAGTGCTCGCATTACATCTACTTGTGCTCTATCTTTTGTACAAAGTGTTTATACTTAGCTTCAATCACTCTTGTACAATCTCTTCGATGTTAGGCACATCTGTATTTGATCTAATTACACTATAGTGCTCAATCATAGTTTCATGTTATGATGTCTCAATCTCCTCTCTCAATAGCTCGAAATTCTCCTCAATCGTTGGGATAGCCATCAAATTCAATGGTTTCAACTATAATATTTGGTCCATAGCTTTTTGAGAAATTTATAAATCAATTCAAACTCCAAAATCTGGCCAGTGAATACCTTCGGGACGTCTAAGCCATGCGTGAGTGTATCACAGGCCTACTAATGAATTGTTTGAGTCAAATATGTCACCTTAGTGGATTCAGGTTTACCTTTGATATGGCTCTCAAAATACCACTAGTCAAAGCACAAATCTTGATGTCGAAAGCGATATGATTTTGAGTCAAAACCGTCAGATCAACTTAAAATATCATTGGAATCTTTGAGACATCAATTAAATCCCAAAACAGCTCTCATATGCGAGTGTTTATAGTCAAATCGTCTCAGGCGGATCTAACGAGCCTAAGATCTTATAAATCCGACTTCATTTGGGCATCCAAATGCTCAAAATACATCAAGTGATCGAAGGAATCATCATGAGCCGTCCGATCGAGGGGAGTGGTACGAGCACATGAATTTCTGAGAGTGCCCTCCTCCATCTATAAATAGGCCTTCATTCCACACATAAGCGGGGGGGGGAAAATGGAATGGCCAGTGAAGAGGCTGAAACAAGTGAAGAAGAGGCCTGTGGTCGTCAACCACCACGTCGGTGATCCTTATCAATCCAAGCAAGGAAGAAGAGGAAGAGTCAAACAAGGAAGAAGAGGAAGAGCAGAAAAGGAAGAAGAAGAGTCAAACAAGGAAGAAAAGGAAGAGTCAAGCGAGGAAGAAGAGGAAAAGCAAGGAGGAAGAGAGGCTCAAGCTTGAAGATCCTCCAAGCGAATCCACCAAGCAGATTGCGCTCTTTGGCATTATCACCATTCGTCGTCATAATTGTCACATATTCCAGGAGTTACCCATCTCCATGATGTAATTCTGGCGATCGTTCTGTTATTTTCCTCTCGTATGATTAATCGCGATCGGGAAGATTTTGTACTCTGAAAAGGATACATAGTGGAAGCTTTTCTTGGCTAGGCGTGGTTTTCCTCTTTTAGGGTTTTACGTTAAAGTGCAGGTGTCTCTTGTTATTTCTTTAATTACCTGTGTGTCGAACTTACAATAAAATACTTTTCTCTGGTTTCAGCCTTATAAGAATTAATCAAATATCTTATTACACTATATTATATATATATATATATATATATATATATATATATATATATATATATATATATATATATATATATATATATATATATATATATATATATATATATATATATATATATATATAGAGAGAGAGAGAGAGACGTCCCATAGGCATCTTTTATCATTATTTGAAAGCAGCGACAGCGATAGTTTCACCAGCAGCACCGTCTAAACATGGCAGCTTGACTTAGAATATATTACTCCAGCTTCCTTATCCCGTTAAAAATCTAATTTAATTTATATACTTCGATTCTAACAGCGTACGCTTTTAACGTTCTATCTAACGCTCAAATTTAATCAAACCTCAAAATCAAAGCAAAACAAATACTTAGAAGCCACTCATCTGGGGATAATGCATTAATGTTAGCCACCGTAATCCTTATTCCACGCTCTTAACGATCGCTGCATATAGTCGTCAGCATCTCGATCCACTTAACAATTTCAATTTTCTATATAAATTGTAGTCAGTACAAACCAGCTTTCAGCTTTGATATCTATAATCCTTCAAGTTCAAATTAATGGCTAAAATCCTATCTTTGCCTCATCCTCCTCCTGGCTGCCCTCTTCTCCACCTCACAAGCAGGCAAAATCATCGCAGTCTACTGGGGCCAAAACGGGAACGAAGGCACATTAGCTGAAACTTGTGCCTCCGGCGACTACGGCTACGTCATTCTGTCTTTCCTCTGCTCCTTCGGCAACGGCCAAACACCGCAGCTCAACCTCGGCCACTGCGACCCGTACTCCAACGGCTGTACTCACCTCAGCAGCGACATCAAATCATGCCAAGCTAAAGGCATCAAAGTCCTTCTCTCCATTCTCCATCGGCGGGGCCGCCGGCTCACATCCTCACCTCCCGAGATGACGCCCGCCAAGTCGCCACCTACATATGGAACAACTACCTCGGCGGCCAGTCCTCCAAAAGGCCGCTCGGCGACGCCGTGCTCGACGGCGTTGACTTCGACATTGAGGGCGGAAGCCCCGACCACTACGACGTTTTAGCCAACTACCTCTCCGCCTACAGCAAGCAGGGGAGAAAGGTCTACCTCTCGGCAGCGCCGCAGTGCCCCTTTCCAGACGCGTGGGTGGGCAAAGCTCTCGACACCGGGGTGTTCGACTACGTTTGGGTTCAGTTCTACAACAACCCGCCGTGTCAGTTTTCCAATAGGGAGCATCTGGACAATTTGATGGGGCGTGGAAGCAGTGGACGACGGAAATCAAGGCGAGCAAGATCTTTCTTGGCTTGCCGGCGGCGTCAGATGCAGCAGCGGTTTCATCCCTTCGGGCGAGCTTAGGTACATAGTGCTTCCAAGGGTGCAGGAGGCGAGCAAGTATGGTGGAGTGATGCTGTGGTCTAAGTACTAGAGCAAATATTACGTCCCGAGTCCGCACCGTGCGGACTCAATCAAACTCCGTTTTTATTTATTTTTCTTTTTTAAAATTTTTTAAAAGAAAAATTTGATATCCACGTAATAATTTTTCCTAAGTACTATGATGATCAGGGGAAATATTACGTCCAGTCCATGTAGCTTTACGCGGACTCAATCCGTGACCTGACAGTGCTGGCCAAAAAATGATCGTAAGATGGAAGCGGCTATTTTTTCGCCGGTTTAGTGTCGGCCCGACACGACGATTTACCTCGTTTAAACCTGGGAACAAAATATCTGCGTCGTTCGGTATTCTTTCGTAATACTCTGGGCGAGCTTTAGAGAATTTCACGAGCTCCGGCGGTCACCCCTCGTCGTTCGATCATGGCAGAACTGGCGAATTTCAAATTGAGGTATTCGGTTGGTTACGAGGTATTTCCACGTCATTCGAACTTGAAAGATTTTAGGATTTTCTGTCTTTTGTCCATTCAATCCTTGATGTGTTTAGGTTTCTTTATGGTGTTTTTTGATATATGGCTAAATACATCTGTACCTATCTATACGTCATACCCTCAGGATATTAGAGCGATTTTTGCTATTTTTGTTGATTGTTCGGCTGTACCCCTCTCTCAGAAACCCTTACCTCTATACTTTCTTGAGATTTTGCATTTTTTTGATCCATTTTTTTACCGTGGAGGGCATCTTATGGCTAGAATCCGTTGAATCGGGAAGTTGTGTTTTCGGTTTGGTGTATTCGTGAAGAAAATGAATCTGTACTCTCTACCTCACCATACCTCATCTGTACACCTCTGTACCTCTGCCTCTATCTGTATACCTCGATGTTAGAGACGATTTTTGCATTTTTCTTGATTGTTGTGCGGTTGTTGAGACAATATTCTTCTTATCTTGTGGAAGTAGTTTAGAGGTTGTTTGCAAGCTAATTTAGATGCTTGTTTGTAAATGTACTCTCCGAACCCCTCTGTACCTCTATACTTTCTTGAGATTTTGTATTTTTTTTGAGTCCATTTTTTTACGTGGAGGGCATCTTATGGCTAGAATTAGTTATGAATAACCTGGGAAAAGTTGTGTTTTGTCGGTTTGGGTGTGTTCTTAGAAAATGAATTTGTACCCACTGCCTCTCAGTACCTCCCTCGATGTTAGAGACTATTTTGGGCATTTTTTTCTTGATTGTTGTCGGTTGTTGAGACAATGTTTCTATATCTTGTGGAAGTAGTTTAGAGGTTGTTTGGAAGCTAATTTAGATGCTTGTTTGCAAATGTACTCTCAGAACCCTCGCCTCATTATACTTTCTTGAGATTTTGCATTTTTTGGTCCATTTTTTACCGTTTGGAGGCATCTTATGGCTAGAATCCGTTATGAATAATTGGGAAAAGTTGTGTTTTTTTGTCGGTTTGGGTGTGGTGGAGAAAATGAATCACGTACCCTGTGCACTGTACTGTACCTGCACCTCACTACCCTCGATGTTAGAGGCGATTTTAGTGTTTTCTTGATTGTTCGGTCGGTTGTTGTTGACAATGTTTCTATATCTTGTGGAAGTAGTTTAGAGGTTGTTTGGAAGCTAATTTAGATGCTTGTTTGCAAATGTACTCTCTGAACCCCTCTGTATCTCTGTGCCTTGTACCTCCCTCACGATATTAAGGTGCTTTGATCCATTATCTTCTAATATTCGATTACCGCCTTTATTTTGAAGTTCGACATGCGCAAAAGGATAACGTCTAGATGAGTGCCATCGAGCATTATTTGATAATATTACATTTCGCTTCACTAGTGTGGTGAAATATTGAAGCGGCTTCACACATTCGTCGGTCCTGCTGAGACTTCGGTTGCCATAACCTCATCTATATTCTTTGGGACATCAGGGAAGCCTTTTCTTGGGTGGCGGTGCATTTCTTTCACCGGGATGAAGTAGTGTGATCTTTGGGGATCTTAAACAAAGGGGAGAAAGTTTTATGGAAATTCTCATTATCACGATAGTTCAGATTATAAGAATAAGCCTCGGTGACTGTTCTTGGTACAGTTTATCTGATTGTACATACGTTTTCTTATTTCAAATTTGTTCTTTGCATACCACTATAGAGTAGCTTAGTTTAATTTACTGTAGATAATATTGAGAAATTTCTTTGAGTACAATTGGTCAGCCATTTGGGCCTTCTTAGTGTCACAATTCAATGGCATTACAAGAAAGATCTGAACCACAGCGGGCCTGAGTGCTTTGTCCCTCTTCTTATGGTATGTTGACCGTCAATTATGTTTTACTTGATGTGAGCAATTTAACATGTATAAATTTTTTGTTGTAGATCTGGGCGGCTGAGCACATTATTAGCGATGGCCATTTCGATCACGATACGTATGTTGCGTTGGCCTAAAATAAAGTTCTGAGATGTTGCCTTGACGATTTGGGAGGAGACCAGTGCGGACGATGAGTTATGTTCATTCATTTTAGTGTAGTAATGCATTTACCTATGTTGTTTGTCGTCATATCTATCTTTGGATTAACACAGGTCCGCCTTACGCTCGAGGACTTATCAGAAGAGGAGACCTGGCTCATTGAATCATCCTCTCATCCCCATCTAGCATAACTTCGACATCCATCCATGATCCGACCATTCGCTCCTCGATTCCCAGTATCTCTCCCGGATATTCCCCAAGCGGTGTCAGCTTGCCTCTCTTCTTACCCCCCAATCGGAAGGATCTGCGGTGATGGGTTATTTGCGGGTTTGAGGGAGTTGAGGAAGTTGTGGAATCCAGATCGGCGGTGTGAGTGGATGGCATTCATGCAGTTACTATTGAGTGTACCACCGCCGAGAGTGCTTCCATCCCGTGAGTGGAAGGCTCTGGAGACCAGGTATCTTCTCGGGGAGACCTTCATAGTGGAAGCCTCCTGGAGTCTTGTGCGGAGAAGCTCAGGTGGTGGCGAAGGGGAGGCTCCCACTGAGCATCCAACTGCTATCATCCCCTTCATTGGCAGCCTTGTACGTCGGGTGAAGGCACGATAGACGAGGAAGAGGAAAGCTATGTTCTATCCGTTTAGGTTACCGACCGGCTAGAGTGGTGATCGATCACCCTCCACCCACCTCCACCCACGAGCGGTGAGCGTACGTTAATTTCATGAATAATGTGATACAATAGATGACTTGATTGTTGGTTTCACTCTTGAATTAGTGGCGTCGTGATTTCCTCGATGAGCCATCAGGCTATCGTAGTTGTGGAGGAGCACCGGTCAGAGCGAAGTTGATTCTCGAGCTTTAGATGACAATTGATATAGCTTTTACCAATTAATTTACTAACTAATTATATTACGACCCGGTAGAGCACTCGTGGACTTCCCATCCGAGATGGCATACCTCTGATGCTCCGACTCATGAGGCGGTCGTGTGCGATTCCGGACAAGTAAGTCACTGTCATCTTCCTCCTTTTCACGATTCAAATGTCATATCATTCTAAGTACTTACATAATGCGGAGATACTGATTGCTCGCTGGAAATATTATTATTTTGCGCGGATTGACGATTCTTGATGGATCAAGATGTCGGATACTGCGTCGATATTAGCATATCAGAAGTACTCCCGTGCAGATTGTATGTCCCATTCCTTTACATTTCATGCTTACATTGGGTGAGTTACTCCTCCAAAATTCGGTTCGCAATTCATTCTTGATATTCTGTATGTCTATGTCTTATAGATGTTATCCGCATCCTTGCGAGAATTATATGATATGGCTTGCTAAAAGAAAGCAAGATGTATATCCAAAGATCACAGATAGTGCATCCAGGTACTCTTACTCCAGTTATCCATAATGTGGACACTTCTTGTCGGTAATATCAAGCTTGGGTGTGTGGTCATTTTACTCATTGCCAAAGCACATAAAGCCATTCTGGAAATGGTATGCACTCTTCTTGGGGTTCTCACGGGATCACACTAATACCTTATCCATCTTCACTGCGGAAATTCTTGGCTCGGGATATCGGCCATTATTTTGACGGCAGTAAAATGGCGGTTGAACGGTGGCGGGTTGCAGTCCGATCTAACGATGTCATTGCGGCATGTTCATTCAAATACATGGAGGCTATCGAGAAGCCAACAATTAACTGTCGAACAAGGGCGGGACAAAAAATGAATAGATTTAGGGACTTTGTTTATGCGATTTTGCTTGGCCTCAAAAATACTTAAATAAAATTTGGATGCTTGAGTTGTTCTCGATTACGACATTCGGTTTAGGTAGGGATAAAAGCATTTGTTATTTGATGGGTTTATGTAGGGATAATTAGTTGTTCTCACATTACGCCATTACGTTTAGGCATGTTCATTTGCATTTTGGTCGCTTTCAGTATAGGCGATTTTTTCAGTTTTTTTTTGTATGTTTTTCGTGGAGCTCTTCCTACTCATGTGCGTTTGATGGTTTGCGAGCCTCCGACTTCTTTGCTTACTATGATGTTTTGAATCTGGTTTTAGCGGTTGGTGGTTTTGAGGTGATATGACTATGATGAGACTAAGTTTCTTATGGAATTTTATATTCTCTTTTGCGATTTATGAGCTCCTCCATAGTTGTTAAGTGGTTGTAACACGAGGATCTGTTCGATTCAATTTGGTTCTGGTTGGTTTTTTTTCTTCCCTTGTGGAGTTTTGGTTATTGAGATGGTATCGGTACATAATTGGGTTCAGTGCTGAATTTCTTCCTTCTGAATCATATTCTGGAAGTTTTTTATGTCTGTTTTTTGTGGGAAATGGATTGGGTGTCTCTGTGGTTTTGCTCTGCGATCCTTGACCTTCCTCCATTGGATGGCGGCGTTTACCAATGGGAGCTCTATCTGTCGGTAGGGTGTTTTTTGATAAATCATTAGTCCACGAGTCCACATGATTATATATATGTTCTTGATGTTGTTATTTAAATTTAACCCTTATCGATTTCTTTATTTGTTATTAATTCTCTTTTGGAATGAAATTTGGGCTCTGCCCTCAACTTTTCCACAAAAAAAAAAAACTTTCTGTAGCCTGGTTGTTCAGATCATGGTATTTTGAGGCAATAAGCTGGCTGTTCTGACGATTTTTTGGAGATTCCTGGTATTTGTACTCTCTGTGCAGGTTTTGTTTCACTTTCTGCAGCCTGGTTGTTCAGAACATGGTAACTAAATCCCAAGAAACAATAAGATTGGGGTTAAATTTTAGGAGATTTCAGGTATCTATCTGTACCTCTGTCTTATCTTTTCCTCTGTACCTCTGCCTCTCACGTACCTCTGTGCACGTACTCTATGCCTCTGCCCTGCCTGTACCTCATGCTCATTTTCTGTGCCTCAGTACACACGTACTCTGTACTCACTGCTCTGCCAGTACCTGTCTCTGCACTTTGTCTATGCAAATTTAATAGACAATTTTTATGCAAATTAAAGATTTATTTCTCCAATACTTTCTTATATTTAAAATAATATATTTTATTTTTAAAGTTAGTCTTGATGATAGTAAATGTTTAAACTAAATATTTATTAATTTTATGGTTTAGTTGAGCCTTCTATGCCGACAATTTGAGCTCCACAATAGACTTATTGAATACATATCGAATTGAATATTGTGTTCATCAACTGACAATGCCGGGGTTTATATCCGGGATCAGAAAGGGCGAAATGGCCAATTTTCTCTTCTTTTTTTTTTGCTTGTTTTGTATGTACATTTGGTTAAATGCTTTAGTGACAATATTTTTTTGTTACGTGAAGTTTGTGTTTTCAAATACATGGTTATGGTATTTCTTATTAGAATTTAATTGAATATATGTTTTAACCATTTAATATATGTTCCATATGAGAGAAATGGTAAATAGTATTTTATAATCAAAGCGAATGGAGGCAAAAAATAACCTTAAATACATGAAATGCATCTAGTTGGATGCTTACGCTTTTATCTGAGCATAGAAATAAATTCATCGGTTGTGAGAAAATATGTTTAAAAAAAAAACATACAATACAATTCTTTTCAAGAAAATCAATTATCTAAATATTACATACATAGAATACAATTCTTTTCTAATATAGCATTTTTTTTCATGTATAAAATAATGTATTTTATTTTAAAAAGATAATGATGATGATATTTAATGATGTAATATTAAAGATTTCAGTGTTACTTATATAAATATTAATATTTTTGAGTTGGATATGTAGATGAATGAGAATTGTGTGACATGCATGTAATTGCATGTAAAATTTAGTCTCACATAAAAAAGCTGAAAAGGTTAGTTTTGAATGATAGCATTTGAAGCGAACTCAATGGAAGAGCGAGAAAACACCGGTGAGAGGATGAGGAATTAGATAGGTAAATGGCAATCAAGCGCATGAGAATTTGATCGTTCAAGCAACATATCGGTCATTACATGAGAATTTGTTGCAACATATCTCCCAAAAGCTGAATCATTACAATGTTGTATAGATAAACTTAACTAATAAGAAGGGATTACAATAATTTAGAATCTACCAATATGCAACATAAAAAACAAATGTACGAGATATAAGCACGACGCTGAGAGCTTGTCTAGTTGTAACATAGTTGGAAGATGATAGCAACTTCTCATTAAACTCTGCAAAAAACTGAAATAAAAGGAAGTGGTTTAAACAAGATCATAAATCATTGCGATTGATGAAATCTAAATCATTGTGATTGATTGAATCAAAGTGAGATTCATAAATTAACTTGGAACAATCTCAATTTTTTCTCTCCTTTTTTTTGGAGATCATGACTTATTTCTAATAGAAATTTGGACACATCCTTCAAGAAAAAATGACATATTGGTTTGTTATTTAACTTTAAGAATCTAATGCCAATTTAAGAGAACAAAGCAACCATAAAATCATTCTCTGAGAAGAAAAGGAGGCATGAAACACTAGACTACAAAACAATCAAATATTAAACCTCATGCTATAGAGTTAAACAATTCTTCACCAAATAACGTTCTAGACAACAAAAAATTTGAGAAGACATTAAGGAAAAAATTATGCAGTTTCACTTACAAAAATGGTAGGATTAAAAGTGAAAAGAAGAATTTCTTGAAGTTATGAAATGAGCGACAAAAAAAATACAAGGATTATGACTAAAGCAAAATGAAATTAAAAAAATGCCTTCTTGGATAATATCATGTATCAAAATGCCGTCGTAATAATATCCATCATGAGCTTAGTGTACCCTTGATGTTGGTTGATTGTGAGGTCGAATTGAATTCTGTGGTACAACATCGTAGTAATGGTACAACATCTTAGTAATGGATGAATGTTTGAGTAATTCTAGGCTTACGTGAAAAGCAGGGGCATATAACAGTGGAGGCAAGCCGTGGCGCATCCCATTCTCGGCACTCTCGGACTTCTTTTGTTTCTAAGACAAGAAAATATAATGAATTAAATATTTAGAACTATAAGTAATAGCAACATCAGAGGCAAGTAGGATAAGTACTTGTGGATTTTTTGGATTTCTCCCAATAAGCCTTGAGCCTTGCGTTGGAAACACCCTTTGGACGTCTCTTGATTGGATCCTTCAAACTGTCCTTATCCTTAGCTGATGATGTGGTCGCCTTCTTCCTCTTAAGCGATCGTCAAGCGGTGGAGAATTCCCACTTATTACGAGTCCACTTCATCAGATAGTCGCTTAAGAGATGCAAGCATGTAATCCTCAGCAATCTTATTACCCTGTGCTCGGGAGCTAATTTGATATGCATATCGGCTTATATGGTTCCTGAAAACAATGCCAGTTCCATCTCTGCTCTCCACATTTACTAACCTTCTATATGAATCATCGATGTAGATGTCCCTCTTTGCTCTGGTAGACCACCGCATGAGGAGGTAATTATCCAGGAATCAGACATCATTCTAAGAACTCTAATGCGTTATTACAAATGCCCATCATTTCAAATTTCGGCAAAGAAATATCCATAGTAGACACATCAAAGTGGACAATCCGGGTTTTGGATGCATTCTTCTTCTAAGTTCCTCACCAGTACTCCATGGGCCTATCATCGGTAGATAAGATAATCCCCAACTCCATGCGAAATTCTTCTTGAACATAGAGTAAAGCTTCCTCATAAAACAAGCGACTTGCTTAAGAATTGGACTACTCCTGCGGGAACAATTCTTTGGATACACTTGAAGTCTTCATCATGTTCATTTTAGCCATGTTTCCATCACCTTCTCCAATCCCAAGAAACAATCGCCAAACTTGTTGCCTTGAATACCATGACACGCTATTTGTGGCCTCACTTCTGTGAGTGGACAACATGCCAATACAAAATTTATCTTTGTTGAATGCGGTGGACCATTTCACTAATTTTGTAAAGTTGGATAAAGCATGATCATACTGATTGCCCTCCTCTAGCATGGCGACCAAGCATCCTCAAACTCATCCTCATGTCACATTTGCTCATGCATGCATAGAATAGCCCTTGAACTCTCTTGTTACTACTAAAGCAATGGACCTTGGAGGGGGCTTTCTTTGAGATATGCCATTGGCACAACCTATGGCGTATCGGTAGTACATTCTCGATAGCTCATGGGATCTTGATCAGTAAATATTGTTATAGGATGCCTTCCACCCATCAATCGAAGAAATGTCAGAATAACCATGTGAATGACTTGATGGTCTCTTAGACAAAAGGCTACTCAGAATAAGGCGTTTTCCAATGATGATTCACTCCAGTGAGTGGAGACACGAATAAGATTATATTTATTGAGCCGATAGTATCAAAATTATCACATCCCCAAAACAATCAAATTCAACCCTAGACATACCATTGCTCCAAAAAAACTCAGCAATCGACGCATCAACGAACATCCCATGCAAACATCTCGTCCCTTGTCTTTCCTTGAGCATTTGTATTAATTCGTTATCATCACCACTTGCCGTGACCGCTCTTTGGATGAAATTGAAAGCATCTCTTTTGGTGAATCAATATTCTACCCACCAACTTCCTCTAGATAGGTGAGCAGCGTTAGTTACTTGCTTTGCCTATCGTCTTCAAAGCGATGCCTTCTCATCGATGCGCGCATCTCGAGAAGATCTGGATCACCGTCTTTGCCGGTGAATGATTATGGCTCTCATATATTTTTTAACCACCAATTCCTCCAAATCCAATCAGATCGAATCATCGGACAACCACTCCGTATCGGTTTTCTTGAATTTTGTTATATGGTTTTGATTGGAGTTTTTTTCGCACACTTTTCGTGAAAATCTCTCGATTTCAATTTCTTAGAGTTTGACCAATAACTTGTATGGTCTTTTCTAACACGAAGCCGGTTTGATGTGCATAATCACAATACATGCATAAGCCGGTTTCATTATGCAGCCGTACTACGATACCCCAAATTTGGGTCATTAGATAAAACAACTTCATCATCGCATTGCTCATTCCGACATTCATCTGCACATAGAGTCCAAAGCAGTTCCAGATAATAGAGAATCTGAGATGAAAGCAGAGAATCGAGCATGACGGTGATTAGTCAGAGTATAGACACAAAAATACCCAAAAAATCATTGAGCGACCACAGTTTGGCCAGACGGTCTGAGGGAATCTGAGGTACAGAGGGTATAGAGAGTCTGAAGGTATAGAATGAAGGTATAGAGGTACAAAGATCTGAAGGTATAGCGTACGAGAAGGTATAGAGGTATAGAAGGTATATGGCAGTCTGAGAGGGAAAGCGTGAAATGCAGGAGTCTGAAGGTATAGCGATACGAAGGTATAAGGTATAGAAGGTATAGAAGGTATAGAGGTTGATGCAAGAGTGCAGAATCTGAATCTGAGAGTGCTATATAAGTCAGTGAGAATGCAGTCTGAGAAGCAGTCTGAGATGTACGAAGGTGCGAAATCTCTAAAATCCGTCGAAAACATCATTGCTTGATTGGGATTTAGTTACCATGATCCGAACAACCAGAACTGAGAAAATGAAACAAAACTGAAAAAAAATCGTCACACTCGAAAGACACTCTGAGAGTACATATGTAAAAAAGCACTAAAAAATTAATAATGCACCAATTTCCTCACGAAGGATTACATTGAATATGTTTTCTCCGAACTTTACAAAAAATCATGAAAAATAAATATGAATACTGAAGGATTACTCCTTAAAAGATTAGATCCATTTTATTTACGACATCGCCTATTTCCTCAGCGCCTCCATTTCCAGATTCATTCTCCTTCTTCATAGCTCTTTCGTAATGCTCTCTCGTCGCAAATAAAAAATACGACCTAAATGAAGATATTTTTAATTTTTCCAGCGTATACTCATTCCCCAGTTTGGTCGGGCGGTAAACCGCGAAAAAAATCGTTTTAGTCTTCTCATTTTTTTGGCCGTTACTGTCAGCGTCGTGTCACGATTGGAGTCCCGCGTAAAACGCTCGGACTCCGTAATATTTTCCCGATGATCAGAGTGGATATAGTGAATCCATTCTTCTCGACGTTTGAAGGAGAAACTATCACGTAAGCGCCTGTTTGCGAGAGAATATTATGTGCGGACTTCGCGCGGCGGAATCCACATCATCCACCATTTTTTTTTTAAAAAAAGAACAATAGCGGCGGACTTGGATGCATCCGAATGCACGTAATATTTTTCTTATTTGTTCTTATACTTCTGATGTATTTTATAAACTGTACTGTTGCATATGTATACCGTATTGGCTGATGAAAATCTGTACAACTTGAAGGCCATGTTATGAGTTATAAAATGATCCGCTTTTAATTTTCTAACTGTTCTAGTATAAAATCTGTACAACTATATATTAAGATTCACCATAAATTATTGTGTTTGTGGAGTGAAAACATTTTCTTTTTATTCAAATTTTGATTATAATTTTTTTCAAAATATTGAATGATTATATTTGTTATTTTAATAATCACATATCAGTTATTTTAAAAAAGATTTATCTACATAAATATAATTTCAATGAATTCATATATATGTCTGATACTTAAACTTTTTTAAATTCATATATAATAAATTTATATACATTAAAATATGTATTTTATTAAATTAATAATAATTATAATGATATTTTAATGTGTGCGGGTTCGAAAATTCACCATCGACCTCAAATGCGAGAGAATGGTTTAGAATGTCGATGTAATATTGAAAACAGATGTAATAGTAGATAGGACACTACCTAGATTTCACCCTCATTTTGAGAACTTGGATCTGGTTTGGGGTTTCTATATAGCAAACACATAGTTAATTACCCTCTCAATCTTTGAGAGAGAATTTCGATTAAGGCTAGTCGTTAAATTAAACATATAGCGTATAGTAGCGGCATGTGGAGTTTTGTAATTTAGAGTCTAGATTTATTATCATCTTTTAAGCTTAAAGCGAATGGTTGGTGAAATGATGACGCGATTTATATCTCATGGTTCGCATCACCGTATGGTCCTCTACTTAGTCGAGGAAGTGGTCGCCAACCGAAAGATCCTTATCGGACACATGTGTTATGTCATCCTTGTAGACTTGGGGTGGTGTTTGTCTAATGAGATAGGCTTAAGTCTACTTTATCTGACAGAGGGGTTTTTTTGCCCAATCAAGTATACCGAATGATTCACAACTCAAAGGGCATTGAAGAGCTACGTTTGATCATAATATAATGGAGTCTTAACCACCCGATAAAGACTTTGGTTAAAATGCATCATCTGTGGAGCTATGGATAAAAGTCCAGTACAAAAGCGTCCTTACTAGCATGAGATTGATTAAGAGCTATGATGCACAGACATGAACACGGGGACACGGATATGATCTACTACACTTATTTTTAAAAATATATGCAGAACCTGGTTGGACACATTATCATTAATAATTAATAAAATGTGTATAAATTAAATGATAAAATATTAAAAATAAAATAAGTCATAATTTAAAATAATTAAATATATATATATATATATATATATATATATATATATATATATATATATATATATATATATATATCTATATATATATATATATAACTAATTTATTTTATTGTACTTTAATAATTTTAATGAATAAAATTTATTATTAATTCTAAATTTATAAATTTAATTATAATTTATAATAATTTTAATTATTTGTAATAAATATATCTTATTGTTCAATTTTTTTAGCTCAAATATCATTTTTTAAATTTCTAAAAGTCTATAATATTTTAAAATATAACAAACTACACTTAAAATATTTTTATATAATTTTAATTCAATTATTTAGGCGTGTCCTTTAATTTTTAATATTATTTTAATTGGACACTTTTTTAGGTATTCGTGTCGGGCGTGTTGAGCGTGTTGTGTTCGTGCGTCGGATATTGCACGCCTAATTTTTAGGAGTGTCAGTGCATCATAAATTGAGAGTGAACATCGAGCACTTGATTTGGCATTAGTTTTTTGTGCTAGAGTTTTCTTAATTTGTCATCTTTGACAAAGCTTCAGAAGGTGGATTGTGGGCTCCAAAATTTGATCTCTCGATAAATTTGAATTGAAGAGTGATTTAAAGTGTGTATAATTTTGAGCGATGGAATAGTAGATAAGACATTACCGAGATTTCACCCTCATTTTGTGAGGACTTTAGATTTGGTTCCGGGTTCCATAGGCTCAAGCCATAGTTAAGTACCCCTCCATAAGTAATAGAGAACTTTTGATTAAAATTTGAGTGGTTAGGTCGCATAATGCATAACGTATAGTAACAATATGTGGAGTTTAAAATTTTGATTATGAAATTCATTATTTCAGTTTAAACTGGACGGTTGGGGGAATAATGACATGCCCGATCTAGATCCCATGGTTCCGTCATCCCAAGCAGTCGCGGTCCCTAGTCTACTTAATCAGAGGAGGTAGTCGACCCAACTTGACAGAAGGATCCTCAACAGCAACATATGAGTTACATCGTCTAAGAAATCCTTGTATACCTAGGGTGGTGTTTGTCTAAGGAGACAATCTTAAGTCTACCTTAGCTAACAGAGGCTGTTTGCCCTATCAAGTATACTCTTTGATTCACAACTGAAAGGGTAGATCCATTGGGGAGCATACGGGCTACGGTCATGATCGTAATATAATGGAGTCACTAGAACCACCGTCGAAGACTCGGTCATAGCTTCTTTTCATGGAATCTTGGCCGGCTCAGACACAGGCCGTCGCTCCCAGTGTGAGATTGATTGAGAGTGAACATAGTAGAACACTTGATTTGACATTAACTCATTTGTGAGCTAGAGTTTTCTTAATTTGTCACTCCCGATAAACAGTTGCGGAAGGTGGATGGATTGAGTTTGATTTAAGTTTTTAATGATAAAGTTTCATTTAAGCAGTTTCAGATTGTTACTTAATTTGATTTAAAAAATTGATTAATTTGAATGTGTTTAGAGCTTTAGATCTATCAATTACATTTAGGCTGAACAGGTATATTTACTATCACCTGACATAATCAGTTTCTCAGATATTTTACTGATTTGCAACTCTTATTATAAGTTTTTAGGTTTTGTTAACCCGGGTTTAGTCCTAAGACTAAAGCGGAAACTCAGAGACAATTTAAACATTAAGTGTGAGACCATGCGGGTGTATAGTAATTTTATGTTTGAATTATGAGATTGATTTTGTATTTTCATTTAATTAACTTTATACTGACAACCTTTTTTGACATCAAAATTTGCACTTGAAATCTCTATGTCCGAGCACATACGTGTGTTGATAGCTTAGATAATTTTACCTAATTAGTGATTTCATTGATTTTGAAAATTATAATTATAATGAAATTCATTAATTTTTGATTGAAGGAAGCCCTATGATTTTTGTAGATTTTGATTTAGTATCGCCTTCCGTCTGTTTGTACAAAGAGTTATAGATCCGGTGGCGAAACATGCATTTTGATTTAGATTGTAGTTTAAAATATTACTTGCGCTTAGTTTACTTATTGAGTTTTTGTAATTCTCCAAACTTGATTATGCTCAATCTATATTACTTTTGATAAGTTATGTCGATTTCAGTATTTATTGCTTTATCCCTACTCATGCTTATTAGCTAGAATAGTAATCACCTCCATATTCGTATAAGAGTTATTAAACTCAATTTGGATTCATCCTTACTATATATCAAATTTTACAGACTTTAAATTTATTGTAAATTTTTTATGAGTTTAGTATTAATCTCCTCAAATTTCAATTAAAACTTGTTTAATTTTGAGGAATTTACAAGAAAGGGTAACTCACTCATTACTTCAATATAAGCCGTAGAGAATTACTATTAGAATTTGTGAGTTTAATATTAGCCTCCCCAAATTTTACTTACATTTTAAATGAGTATTCTATTCTTTCAAAAATTCTCTTGAAGTGCTCTCCCCCTATTTCTCTTTGATTTAATATTTATTGTCATATTTATCATATATTCTTTTGTTTGACTTAAGTTTTGATAATTTCCATTTGAATTTGTGTAAGTCTTAAATTTTAGTCTAAATTTTAGTAGCCTCCCAGCGTCATTCTCGTGCAGGGGGTTGCATCGGCGGTATTTTGGCTTATTCGGTACGTCCTCTTGAGCGTAAAGAGTGGTGTCTTGAGACCACAATTTTCATCTGTGTCATCTTGAGCGCGAGTATAACGAAGAAGGCAAATGCAATATATATTCGTCTCCCTCTTTTTTTTCTAAGTCTAGAAATTAGACAAAATTTCGGTAACATTTTGTCTAGGGGGAGCGACATCTAACGGATGTTACTGACAGTGCCTCTTGGCGTCCGATCAATGACATCCGAGTTTTATCTCTTTGTCTCTTGATGATCTAATCTGAAAAGAAACAATATATATATATATATATATATATATATATATATATATATATATATATATACTACTCGGAGGCTGATAGGTAGAACAAGGTTGGGTATGCTGAAAACCAAGAGAAGAACCCGTCTCTTGATGGTGTTGCTTCTTTGGCTACATCGAGGCAAATTTGAAGAGGTAATGCGAGGAATGCGAGGAATGCGACGCCGGAAATCGAAAGAAGAACTCACCTCTTTATGGTGTTGCTTCCTCCGATTGCAATGATCGAAGGTGGAAAGGTAATCTGAGAATCTGACGTCGAAAATCGAAGAAGAACCTATCGGCGGTGTTGCTTCCTCCGATTGTGATGAAGCGAAGATTGAGGTAATGCAAGGAATATGATGTCGGAAACCGAAAGAAGAACCTGCGTCTTGACGGTGTTCTTCCTCCGATTGCGTCAAGGCGATTGCGGCAAAATTCAGACGGGTTGTGGGTTGCGAGAAGAAGGTTGCGGCTGTGCAGGCTTGTGGTTTGAAGGCTGCGGAGTGGAGGCGGTTTGAAGGCTGCAGCACGGAGGCGGTTTGTAGGCTACGGCACAGTGGCGGTTTGAAGGTTGTGGCGCGGAGGCAGGGCCAGGCCAGCAGGACAGACCGGCAGGATGCGAGCCGCAGATTGTGTGACGCGGAGCACATGATTGCGGCTTGTGGGACGGGTCTGCGGAACAGACAGCAGAGGCACGGAGCGCAAAATTGCAGGACGGGCCTGCGGGACGCAGCCCGTACATTGGGCTGGCTTGCGTGGGCTGGAGCGGATCGGAAGGAAGGGTCAGCAGGACAGACTTGCGTGATACAGGAGCAGATAGCAGCACAGGCTTGTGCATCAGTGGGTCAGGCAGGCTGGCAGGCTTGCAGAGACAAAGGCAGACCCGAACAGCAGGTGCGAGGAGGTGAGAGAGGAGAGAGGGATGGGATTTCACCTATGTAGAGGGAGGTTGGAGCGTGGGAATGGAGAAAGAGAAGAGGCGAGTGGGAGAGGTTTCTTGCTAGATGAGTTTCGAACGAGAGAGGGAAGGGTGGGCTGTGCAGTTTGAGAGCCGAATTTTTGATTTTTTTTAAAGGGAACGGGAGGAATTAGAGATCTTGCGGCTTTTAGGAGAGTGAGAGCAGGAGCGATTTTTTTTCGATTTGGGCTATTTAGGATTAATTAATTTCACTAAATTTTTAATTAAATATCAATTATGAGTTTTATGCCAACAAACTGATAGAGTCAATATATATATATATATATATATATATATATATATATATATATATATATATATATATATATATATATATATATATATATTCACACTCAACAATGTAATTTTTGTAATGGGCCATTTAGTTTGTCGGCAAATTTGATTCTCAAAATGTCTGCGTGCTTTTGACAACTTCGATGTTCACTTTTGTGCGGTGGGTCTAATAGTCTTACTTGATAGATTTTGGCGTTCAAATAACAACGATCAATTTCGAGCATTTTGGCCTTATGTTCTCAATGATATACGCAGCATTGGCGGCTGATCAATTGATCATCAAGTCATGCAATATTTATATTCGGCGTTTGATTTTACGAAACGATGGTAAAGTCCGTTCGATTGGAGATCATCGAGTGAATTTTGGAGACATCCATGCATTTCAACCTCGATTCGTGTCAAATTATTCAACATTTGCGGACTCATCATATTTTAGCATAGATAATCTCATTTAATAGTTTTCAATGTTTTAAAGCTAATGGCGTGATCAATTTTATGAACGAAGATTGTTTGGTCATCGTCGCAACTTTTCAACTCTGATATGTGTGTCGACATATTGATAGCTTGAGCGGTTAATCGATTGCTTGTTATATTTTGCAATATTTATATTCTGATCAATTTCAACATTCGAACATGGCAAAATGTCATCGAGAAGGTCGTTTGATCATTTTCAATGACATTCAGTATATTTTGAGCCTTGATTTGCGCACTGCCATTTATAATCATTTGATATTTACACAGACTTGTCTGATTTGAACGTGGACAGTCTCATTTGATAGTTTTTGATGTTTTGAAGCTAACGTCATGATCAGTTTTATGAATAGAGGTCGTTTGGTCATCGTCGTAGTTTCTCGACTTTGATATATCGTTGACATTGATATCGGCGCTTTCAATTGCTCGTTAGATTTTACAATATTTATATTCTGATCAATTTTAACGTTCTGAACTTGATGGTGAAGTCCGTTCATCGATTGGAGGTTGTTTCGACCATTTTTGGTGACGTCTAGTGCATTTTGAGCCCGGTTGCCCGCCGATCATTCGATATTTCGTACTCGTCCTTTGAGCGTGGGTGGTCTCATTTGATAGTTTTTGATGTTTCGAAGCTAACAACATAATCAATTTCATGAACGAAGGTCATTTGGTTATTGTTGTAGCTTCCCGACTCTGATATGTGCGTCGATACATTGATAGCTCCTGCCGACCGAGTCCTGTTTGGTGCCGATTTATTGCAATAATTATTAAGTTATAATTTATAATTATTGTGATAGATGCTTTTACTTTTTACACACACACACACACACACACACACACACACATATATATATATATATATATATATATATATATATATATATATATATATATATATATATATATATATATATATATAATTATCCTATTCTTACATATTTATAAATTAATCATCTTTAACATCAAAATTTTAAATTAACATTCAAATATTAAAGATTGATTGAACTTTTGTTATGAATTTTAATTTAATTAATTAAATAGTCATTTGAGAGTAATGGGTAAAATTTAAAAAAAATTTTTTGAGGGGTTGATTTCATAAAATGCAAATATGAGAGCAAGGAAAATATAAAATACTATAGGGAAAAAAAAAAATTTTAGGGCCCTCAACTAAATATAGGTCCCCTCATTTCAAATAATATTAATGCTCTCTTATTTTAATAAGATTATTACTTATCATCAATATTAATGTCGATGCATGTCAATGTTAACTAGTTAGCTCATGGGCGGGCAGAACTATCCATAAGTACGGACAATTATCCAGTCTAAACTAATTGCCCACCTTAATTTTTTTTCTTAATGAAGATGTCTTGATTAATAATCTTGACCACCATAAATAAAAACTCTTACAAAAGTACAAAAATTTTTCTTTGTGAATTAAATTATTTTGGTCAAAATTATTTATATAATTATTTGTGCTAAGTTTAACTATTGCTGTCACAATAACATATTTATTTTGATCATAATAATATAAAAAATATATATTTTATTAAAAAAATTAATAAAATTTGTTGCTAGAAAATCAGTCACGGTAGAGTGAAAGTTACTTAACTTGTGATGTCCGTACATAGTAATTAAAGAGCGAAACAAGACACTCAGGAATTTTAACGTGGAAAACCTCGAAAAAGGGGAAAAAAACGGGCTAGCCAAAAGCTTCCACTATGTATCTATTTCAGTACAAAGTCTTCCGATAACGGGATTACTGAGTGCATATGAGAGGAATAATGATATCGTTGTAATTATTCGATGGTGGAGATCGGGGTACACCGGTGAATCTGAGTACAATTAGTGACGTGGCGGTGGCGGTGGTTGATGGTCGCCGAGCGGGAGTGCGATCTTGCTTGGGGTGCGATCTTGCTTGGAGGATCTTCCAGCTTCAGAGCTCTCTCTTCCTCCTCACTTGGGCTTTTCCTCTTCTTCCTTGCTTGGACACCTCCTCTTCTTTACTTGTTTCAACTCCTCTTTTTCTTTACTTGGCCCTCCCCTGAGGAATGAAGGCTGTTATAGATGGGAGGAGGCATTCTGTAAATTCATGTAAAGCGTACCACTCCCCCGTCGGACGGCCGGGATGATTCCTTCGATCATTTGATGTATTTTGAGCATTTGGATGCCCAAATGAAGTCGAATTATGAGATCTTAGGCTCGTTAGATCCGGCTCGTCGAGACGCTCGATTTGACTATAAACACTTTATATTTGAGAGCTGTTTTGGGATTTAATTGATGTCCCAAAGATTCTAATGATATTTTAAGTGCTTGATCTCGATCGGTTTTGACTCAAAATCATATCGCTTTCGACATCAAGATTTGTGCTTTGACTAGTGGTATTTTGAGAGCCATATCAAAGTTATTCTTCATTCCCTATAAACAAAATTAATTTAACTTTCCAAGGAATGTGGAACTAAATAAGTGGAGTGTGCACCATCATTAAATATGATGAACCATAAATAGCTTATGAGGCCCACTATTAAGGTTTAAAAGAGCAAATTGCATCAATTATGGGCATTATATTTCAATAATATCTATTATCAACTATATTTATATTTTAGTACTAATTTTAGATCATATAATTTTATTTTGGAATTTTTTTTATATTATAACTATATTTTATTCAAAATTATACTTATATTATTAAATTTTAATTTTTTTAAAAATATACAACAACAACAACAACAACAACAAGCCTTAATCCCACTAGGTGGGGTCGGCTACATGAATCCTTCGTCTCCATTGTGTCCTATTATGTGTCAAATTCTCATTTAATTCGAGTATACTAAAATCATTTTTTATACATCTTAACCAAGTCTTTTTAGGTCTACCTCTACCTTTCTTAACATAAGGAAAATCTAATGCATCTACTCTCTAATGGTCATGACGAGCTTTATGTGGCCAAACCATCTAAGTCTCTCCCTAATCTTATCTTGAGCTACTCCAACTTTTCCGAACATACTCATTTTGCATATCTCTAAGGGTAAAGCCACTCATCCACACAGCATCCTCATCTGTAACACTTAACTTAGTCTTATGTTTCTCTTTTATTGGCCAACGCACCATAAGTCATTGCGGGTCTTACCACCATCTTATAAAATTTTCCTTAAGTTTAAGTGGAACTTTTCTATCACATAATAAAGCCGATGCATTCCTCCACTTCAACCATCCAACTTGAATTCTACTAATAATATCTCCTATTTCACCATCATTTTGAACAATAGAGCCTAAATATCAATCACTCACTCTTATTAATGACTTGATCACCTAAAGTCACAACACTACCACTAAAATTTCTACAACTAAAATTACACTCCATATATTCGCTTTAGATCTGCTTAAACGAAAACCTTTAGACTCTAAAGTTGACCTCCATAATTCAAGTTTCTTGGACTCCCTCTAGTCTTATCAACAAGAAGAATGTCATCGAAAAGCATACACCGAGGTGCATCTTCTTGTAAATGCCTTGTAAGAACATCCATAACTAAAGTAAAAAGATAAGGGCTTAATGTTGATCCTTGATGTAATCCAATCCATAGGAAAATAGTTTGTCAATCCTCCTTGTGTTTGGACACAAGTGACTCTACTATACATATCCTTAATGACTTGAATATAACCAATATTAACTTCTTTTATTCTAGAACTCTCCAAAGAACATCTCTTGAGACTTTATCATAAGCTTTCTCTAAATCAATAAATATCATATGTAGATCCTTTTATTTTCTATGCTTCTCCATCAAACCTCTTAACAAATGTATAGCATCCATAGTAGATCTACACGGCATGAAACGCGATTGTGAGAAACTTACATCACATCGTAACTATGCTCTTACTCCCATAATTTTAATGTATGGCACATTAACTTAATTCCTCATAATTTGCACAATCTTGTGCATCACCTTTATTCTTAAATATAGGAACCAACAAACTCTTTCTCCACTCATCTAGCATCTTTTTAGTCTTTAAAATAACATTAAAAAGATTTGTAAGCCAAGAAATTCTTTGATCTCCTAAACATTTCCACACTTCTATTGGAATATTATCCGTCTGCTTTTCACATTTCATTTTCTTTAAAGCTTCACTAACAGTTACTAATCTGACGATAAAATGAAATTCTCTATTTTTGTTTAGGGTATTAAGGTTGCTAAAATCAATCGTACTTTCAGATCCTTCATTGAAAAGTTTATCAAAATACTTCATCCACCTATTTTCAATATCTTTGTCTAAGAAAAATACTTTATTATTTTCATCATTAATACACCTCACTTGAGCTATGTCTTTACTTCTCTTATCTCTTTAGTTGGCTAACTTATACATACATCTTTCAGCTTCTTTGGTATCTAATCTATTGTATAAATCACTAAAATTTTTGCATCATATATTGCTTTCTTAGAATCTCTACAGCCATTTTATATCTTTCCCAATTCTCCAGTTTTACATCTAAACCAAGTTTTATAACAATGCTTCTTATTTCTTATCTTTTCTTGCACACTCGACTCCACCACCAACTATTCTTATTAAAAGAAGCTTTTCCTTTTGATTCGCCAATCTTTAGCAACTTGTTTAATAGCACTTGATACTTTTTCCCACATAACGTTAGCTTCCTTATGAACATCCCAAACTTTAATTTCTTGTAGCTTGCTCTTAAAAATATTTTTATTTGTGTTCTTTAAGTGTCCCCATCTAATCCTAGGACAATAATTAAGTTTATTTTTTCTCTTACAACCTTTCATCTTAAAATCTAAAACTAATAGTCGATGTTGGGTACTTAAAATTTCACTTGGAATGACCTTACAATCTTTACAATCTAGAAGATCTATTTTTCTTATCAAAAAATAATCAATCATTTTACTAGATCCATTTTATAAGTAATAATATGTTCATCTCTTTTCTTAAATAAAGTATTAGCAACTACAAAATCATAAGCTAAGGCAAAATCTAATATAGTCTACCTTCTTCATTAGTCACTCCAAACCATAACCATGAATGAACTTTTAAAATCTTACCACTCTACCAACATGTCCATTTAAATCTCCCCAATAAATACTTTTCTTCAAGAGGTATCTTTTGTATTAATCCCTCTAATTCATTCCAAAATTTTTCTTTTGAGCTTACCTCCAAACCTACTTGAGGAGCATAGACACTTATAATAACATTGATAATCTTAGTATCAACAATAATCTTTAAAGCTATAATTCTATCTCCACATCTATTAATACTTATAACATTATCCTTTAAACTTTTATCTATAATCACACATACACCATTTCTAGTTCGACTTTTACCGAATACCAAAGTTTAAAACCTAAACTATCAATCTCCTTAGCCTTCTCCCCAACCCATTTAGTTTCTTGAACACATAAAATATTTATCTTTCTATGAACCATAATATCTATTAATTCCATTAATTTACCAGTAAGAGTACCTATATTCCAAGTTCTAACCTAATTCTAGTTTCATGGACTAACTTCTTTCCATCCGTCCATAATGCGAACCCTTGCTTATTTAACAACCGACTGATCACGGCTCAGCATATTTTTATTCAGCCATACTAGCGTGGCTTCCGGGGCTCTAGCATTAACACAATGATTTAAAGGATTCATGTCATGATTATTTCGACATATGCTTATACACATTGATGATCAATAGTAATATTAATTAATTTTATAATATCGAGTATCACATAAAACTTAATTAATCTTTTTATCAAATTTATAAGATCATTGCTAGTCATCAACACCAATATCAATGCTAATAAAAAAATTATGCAATGACACTAAACAAAAATCGTCAATTGACACCAACACAAATGCAAAAAAAATAATCACTCAGCAGAAATAGTAAAATCATCATTTATTGTTGTCAATAACATCAATATTTGTCGTCCATATTTACACTGATGCAAACCATCTATACAATGCAACATCAATTTGATCATCTCTACTAAGATAGATGAATTATAAGATTTTCATATAATATTAAGATAATAAAATCTCATTTTATTATTATAAATATTATAGCACAAAATTAAAATTACAAGAAAACTTCTATGCTATGTTGTTAAAAAATGTAATTTATTTTATGATTGAATAATCTTTAAATTAATATATTTTGACAATGACCAGCTTTTAATATGGACTTTCCTTAAATTTCAAGAATTAGAGGCTAATTAACAGTCCGGTAACTATTCAATAATAAAAAAAAAGATTTACATGAATATCATATAATTCTTATGTATTTACATATCTAGCATCTAAAATTAGATATTTACTTATCTAATACATTCATATACTGAAAAAAGGTGTATTTTATTTTTAAAAAGTAAGTAATGATGATATTTTTGATGTAATATTGAAGATATATATATATATATATATATATATATATATATATATATATATATATATATATATATATATATATATATTAAAATTTAAGTATTATATATGTCAATACATAAGTATTGTGTGGTATGTATGTAAATCTCTCTAAAAAATTTACTATGAAATTGTGAGAAAATATAAATTAAGATAAATGGTTGTAAAAAAAAAAAAAGTGATAATGACTTTTACTTCCAACTTCACTGCTTAGAAATTAAGAAATTGGTTAATTATTAAAGCTAAGCCATGACTGAAGTTCAAGGTCAGAATCAATAGTCTGTTTATGGCCTTTCTAATTTCGAACGACTCAAAAAAAAAAAAAAGCCCAATGAATTCCAAACATAATTAAAAGTAAATTTTAATTTAATTAATCCAATAATCCTCCAATAATTATATATATATTGTTGCGTGCTAGAAAACCAGTTGCGGTAGAGTGAAAGTTTACGCCTTAGCCTTGTTGTGAAATCGAGCAAACACACAAGTATTTAAAGAGTGAACAAGAAAACTCCAGAATTTTTACGTGAAAAATCTCAAAAAGAGAGAAAAATCACGGGGCCTAGCCCTGTAAAAAGCTTCCACTATATATCTGTTTCTGAGTACAAGATCTTCCCGATATCAGGAATACAGAATTGTATATGAGAAAGGAACAACAGCTATGTGACAACGATCGAGTTATAACTAGTAGTAGCGAGATGATGGTAAGCATGCAATCGGTGGAAATGCGGGGAACAATCCTGGCAATCAGAGAACAATCCGGTAGAAGTCATCATGCAAGGATCAATGGCGTGGCAGTGGTTGGCAACGGTTGAGTGGTATACGATTGTGCTTGGAGGATCTTTAGAGCTCTCCATCTCTCTCTTGCCTCCCCTCATATGAGGAATGAGGGCTATTTATAGATTGGAGGAGTGGCGTCATGTAAATACATGCAAAATTCGAACCACTCGTCTCCATCGGACGGCTCATGATGATTCCCTTGATCATATGATGTATTTTGTGTATTTGAATGCTCAAATGAAGTCGTGTAAGATCTTTGGCTTGTTGGAACGGTTGAGACGATTTGACTATAAACACTCCATATTTGAGAGCTTTTAGGAATTTAACCCAAAGTTTCCAATGATATTTTAAGTGCTTGATTTCGACCGGTTTGATTTACTTACTTTCGCATCAAGATTCGTTACTTGTAGAGGAATTTTCAGGTTCATATAAGTTTCCTATTTTGGATGATATTATCTCAATCATCCAAAATATATATCTGAATACTTGAAAATAGTAAATTCTTCAATGAAATTTCCGGGTCCGTTAACCATATATTTTGAGAGAATAAATCTTCATGGGAGCACAAGATTATCACTACGGCGATGCACAAATATGTGTAGGTATGTGTGAGTCGAAATTTAGGTTCTATCCGGTCTCTACGGCGCTTGAGAGCGTCTAGCAGCAGCGTCGCCTGTCACCGCTCATCATGGGCTACCACAGCTTCTTGGCGTGCCCGCCAGAACCGGTAGGGGTGGCGGTGGCGCGGTCAAACTCCCGGTCAGCTTCAGCCGGCAAGTGGACCTGGAGTGAGACCTTGGCCTGAGCCGAGATGCGGCAGGTCATACTGGATTCACCAGGAGCTGGTTCTGCTGGCCAGCATGCCAGCGTCATGTCCAGTGCACGGCTTATCTGGCATGTGGCGTCGCTACCTTGCGCATCGCCAGCGCGCACAGCGCGACGGCGGTTTTGGCGGTTTTGACTACATTATACCCCCAGGGCAGAGAAGGCACACTTCTTCATTGCTTTAGTGCTTCTCTTCTTCTTGAGTGAGGGTTGTTCGGAATCGATCAAGGCCCACAATACTTACGTCGTTGTTCCGGTTTTCCCTCGAAAGAGGCGTCAACCGGCCTCGTCGGACCGTCCGGGTTTGGAGGCGATCAAGGCCCGCGATACTTACGTCGTTGTTCCGGTTTTCTCTCAAAAGAGGCGTCAACCGGCCTTATCGGACCGTCCGGGTTTAGAAGCGATCAAGGCCCGCGGTACTTACGTCGTTGTTCCGGTTTTACCTCGAATGAGGCGTCAACCGGCCTCGTCGGACCATCCGGGTTTGGAGGCGATCAAGGCCACATATGTCATGTTTATAGTTTTTCCTCGAAAGATGTGTCAACTGTACTCGTCGAACCATCCGGGTTTGGAGGCGATCAAGGAGATGATAATCGGAGATGGGAGTTAACGGCGATGCTCGACGATGGTGGCCGGCGACAGTGGTCGGCGATAGTGGTCGGCGAGGATAACCAGCGACGATGGTGGTGACCGGCGGAGATTGCCGACGATGGTCGGCGGCAGTGACCGGCGATGGTAGTCGGCGGCGGTGACCGGCTACAGTGGTTGGCGGCCGACGGGGGTGGTCAGCAGCGGCAACTGGCGACGATTAGGGGTGCAACCAAGTCGAGTCGAGCTCAAGCCGTATTGAGCAGCTTGACCGACATTATGAGCTCGAGCTCGACTCGAACATAAACTTCGAACTTCGGCTCGTGTACAGAAAATTAAGCTCAAGCTTGGCTCGAATTAGTGGGCTTGTTTAAAAGCTCGAGCTTGGCTCGTTTAGAAGCTCGAGCTTCGTTAGTAGCTCAATTTAGGCTCGTTTAAGAAATAATTTCATTAAAAAGAGCAGCAAAAAAATTTAAAGAGCAATTAAAAAAAATTTAAAATATTTATTAAATTAATTTGAATCTTTTGAGATATTTTTTATTACAAATATATGAAATTCTAAATTACAAAAAAATGTAAACCACAAAAAATTAAATGCAGAAAAATGTATCTGTTTTATTACAAAGGTTTTGTAATTTTTTTTTGTAATGAAAAGAAATTACAAAAAAATTACAAAAATATTGAAAGAAAAAAATTAAATGCTCAAACAAAAGGTACATATAAATTACAATTAAACATTCAATCTCTCAAATTGTTACACAAAAAAAAACATAGAATTAAATTAAAATCAACATCTTCTATTGATCCATGCCGTATGTTAGAGTCTTTAATGGAGAAGTAATCCAAAGCTCTACTTGTACTCTTCGAGCATCCAACCACCTAATCAAAAATAAAGACTAAGAGAAAATAAAATTATAAGCTTCTTAAACGAGACAATTACCCAATCATAAAAATATTCTACAACATACCAATGGAAGGAAGGGCATAATTAAGTAAGCATAAAGAATAAGTGAAAATAAAATAAATAAAGTTAAGAAAAGGCTCAGGCTCAGTTATAAATTATAGTCATCTTAAAGAGCAACATTATATGTAAGCATCCAAACTTCAGAAGAAGGGTTACAATTACATATAGTGCTACCAAAAAAGAAGATAGAGAGGAAACATCATTGCCATCACCACATACCTCGTGTACCCATCATCTGAAGTCCATCATCTGATAAGGAAGGGGTGAATTATTACTAAAAGAAGATAGAGAGGGAAACAACAAATACTACAGTAAAGGGTGAATTTTGTAAACCTGTAGGAAAAACAACAACCCATGAGGCCATGACTATCTCCAGAGCACTAGCAACCCAAATCCAAAGGCAAAACCTCCACCTAAACAGCAAAATAGTAGGAGATAAGCAGCACCAAATAGAGGAAAGCCCATAGAGAGGCCAAGAGGGCATCTAGAAATTATCATCAAAACCATCACCAAGGCAGCCAAAAGAATAGCAAATCCACCACCAACAACAACGAGGAAAATATCGAAACAAGAAGAGCCGGATAAAGGCGGTCAATACCAATAGCCAACATAAATCACGAAACACCACACAACACAAGCCTCCTAAGATAGTAGAAACCCCTCAAGTAGCCAACCTTGAACAATAATTCCTAAAACGAGACCAAAAAAAACACATGAGCTCATATCCTCCATCAACAAAACAACCAATAAAACCAACCTAGTCCAGCAGCCAACAGGAAGAGCAACAAGAGAAATTAGAGCAGTAAAAAAATTAACACCCAAACCGAGAAAAAGCAGTTGCACGGTTGCACCCAACATAATTACAGGAAAAATAGTAGACAGCAGGTAGTATCTAGCCACCATAAGGTAAAAATCGAGACAAAGAAGATAGAGAGGGAAACAACAAATACTACAGTAAAGGGTGAATTTTTGTAAACCTGTAGGAAAAATAACAACCCATGAGGCCATGACTATCTCCAGAGCACTAACAACCCAAATCCAAAGGCAAAACCTCCACCCAAATAGTAAAATAGTAGAAGATAAGCGACACCAAATAGAGGAAAGCCATACCATAGAGAGGCCAAGAGGGCATCTAGAAATTATCATCAAAACCATCATCAAGGCAGCCAAAAGAATAGCAAATCCACCACCAACAACAAAGAGGAAAATATCAGGAAACAAGGAGAGCCAAATAAACTAGAGGGAGTCAATACCAATAGCCAACATAAATCCTGAAACACCACGCCACAACACAAGCCTCCTAGGCAAGATAGTAGCCTCAAAAAACCCCTCAAGTAGCCAACCTTGAACAATAATTCCTAAAATGAGACAAAAAAAACACATGAGCTCATATCCTCCATCAACAAAATAACCAATAAAACCACCCAGCAGCCAACAGGAAGAGCAACAAGAGAAATCAAAGCAGTAGAAAAAATTAACACCCAAACCGAGACAAAGCAGTTGCACGGTTGCACCCAACATAATTACAGGAAAAATAGTAGACAGTAGGTAGCATCCGGCCACTATAAGGCAAAAACTGAGACAAAGAAGTTAGTTAGAGTCCACTAATGCTTGCTCAACAAGTGCTTCAATTCCACCTACTCCAACAAAACATATAATCAGCCAACCATAAGGCACAAACTGAGACAAAGAAGACAATTAGAGGGCATTGATTCAAGCTCAGAAAATGTTCAAAGTAGCTACCAGCACACATCCAAGAGATGAGCAACTATGTTAAAGCAACTACCAACATCCAAGGAATATATGAGAAACTATTGTAAAGTATCGACTTAGCTACCAGCACACATCCAATAGATGAGCAACTACAATAAAACAACTACCAACATCCAAGGAATATATGAGCAACTTTATAAAATTTTGATTTCAAAATCATTAGCATCATAACTATCATCATCAATTTCCCTCTAATATTTCCAAAAACTATCACTTTTGTGTAGATTAATATTTAGTGCAATCATAATATTTTAAAATGTCTACTAAACAAAGAATTGCTAGTAACGGAAATTATAAAGAGTTTAAATGTCAAATATAAATCACATAAAGTCTATTTAAAAAACATGTAAAGTCAGCTCTTCATATTCATCCACTTTTCCTTTATGCAATCTGTAGAGGATCTAGGGGTATCTCAATCTCTTCATCTTCATCCTCTTCCTAATAAATATTCAATATAGTATAATATTAATATCATTAAAAAAAATTATACTAAAAAAAATAATTGCAAGGTAAATAAATACCTTAATTCTCCCTTTCAAGCCGTAATGAGAACGAATCCAAGAGCTTGAACAGTTTCAACTCCAAGCTTTGAGCAATGAGTATCAACAACTCTCTCTCCTGCGCTAAAGGTTGACTCAGAAGCAACTGTACTAATTGGAATAGATGAAATATCAACAGCCATTTTTGAGAGTATGTGATATTTAAGATGCATGTTTTTCCACCAAGCAATCACATCAAAACTACTTTGGAATCATCTCTAACCCATCTTCAAGGTAGTTATCTAGATCGACTTGGTGGGCCTTCTACTTGATTTTTTAGATAAAGCCGTAAAATCATGGCAACCACTATATTTTCATGCAAGAGTATCCCGGTGGTCATCTGCTATGCGCTACTTTCACCTCTAAATATCCCTACTTGTAGTATCGGTTTACTTCAAGGTATTCAACATATTCTTCATATAATTCATATAGTAAAGTAACATATGCAATATTATGATTGCTTTCATCTCCTTCATAGATCATAGGGTAAGCAAACTCAATGACAACAAATTTCATTAGGTGTAATTGCACATCAAATGCCATCGGAAGGTTGCATTAGCCCAATATTTTTCAAAATTTTCTTTCATTTTGCAGGTCATGTGCTTGATGAAGTCATCAGAAGAAAGGTGCACTATCATTTGGTACTTTTTTATAGTGCAAATTTGTGAGAGAGATAAATTAGATGTTGAGTATTCAGCGCCTGAAATGATATTAGTTGCCTCATTAAAAAAACCAAGAATATCACAAATTTTTTCTATTTTATTCCATTCATCTTCTGTAGGGCAATTACAATATGTAATCTCCCTCTCACTGTATGAAAAGAAAGCTTCTTTTAGTTGAAGTGCAACTACCAGCATATTGTATGTAGAATTCCAACGTGTTGGGCAATCCATGATAAGCTTTTGTGTTGGTAGTTGTAACTGTTGAACAACATCAACAAATTTCATTAGTCTACCTTCAGAAGCATTGATAAAATTAACTGTGTCACGGATTTTCTCAACAACAAATTCTATACATTTGACCCCATCTTTCACCATTAAATTCAAAATATGTGCACAATAACATACATAGAATAGTCTTCCCCCAAAGAATAATTTTTTCCTTATAGTAAACTATTTTTAATAACTTGATAGCCTTATCATTATTTGATGCATTATCAACTGATATGGTAAATATTTTATTTTCAAGACCCCACTCAGTTAGGGCCTTATAGAATGTGTCAACAATTTCGGAGGCCGTATGTGGAGGCGGTAAATGTAAAAAACTAAGAACTCTTTTTTGCAATTTTCAGTTTGTGTCTACATAATGTGCAGTGACAGTCATATAAGATATTCGTTGATTCTTTGATTTCCAAATGTCAGTAGTAAAACTCACTCTATTTATACTACTCAATGAATGCTTTAATTTTCTTTTTTTCCTTTTCATATACTAGCATCACATCTCCACGAGCAGTTGTTCTAGAGAATTTAGAGAAGTATGGTGACATGGACTTCAAAACAAGATTAAATCCAAATTCTTCCACAATTGAGAAGGGTTTTTCATTAATCAGAATATAATGAGCAACCATCTCTCTAACTTTTGTTTGATCAAACTTAAAAGTTGTCGAAGTTAATCCCTCCTGATTTATTTCTAATTAACTGTCAAAATCTTTTGGCTGAAACTTTAAAATTTTTTGCTTCGTCAATGTGCGTACTCTAGCTACACATCGATCTAAATGCCTTCTAAATTGTGTAGTTGCACCAGTATTACCTATAGCCAGCCTTTTCTTGCAATGAATACATTCGCCTTTTTTCTGGCCATCTGGAAGAACAACTTCTTTAAACTCCTCCCAAACACGTGATGTTTTCTTTCTTTTTCTTAATTCAATTGGATTTTCAAGATCAGCTATATCATCACCCTTGTCAACCAAATCATTAATAACTTCATTCTCCCCCTCAATATTATTAACATCTACATTGCTGTTACGTTCCTCAATATCAATTTGGACACCCACAACTGGATTATCACTGCTTAAATCCACTAACACATCCTCTCCAAGTGGTGGTGTTGCCATTTTTAAATCTAAAACAAAAAAATGATAAATTACAACATAATGAATGAAGAAGATATATGATTTATAAAATATTAAAAAACTCAAAAATACCAAATTGCTCACTGTATATTTGCACTTTGTAATAATAAAAAACTCAATACTCTGTCTTCTATCCAATAATTCTGTAATTCACTACAAAATAAAAACCAATTACCAACATAGCAAATCATTTCATTGCCACCAGATATAGCGATTTATAAAGTATAATGAATTAACAAAAAGAATAATGAACTGCTCCATTACATAACATGTTTTATAAAAAAGGCACCAAGTATGTCATAATGAATTTTATGTGACTGAAGTACAGCACAAATCCTACCTAAAATAGTTGGAAGAACTGAGATAATGATCATAAATGATAAAACTACATGATAAATACTTCTTACTACAAATCTGAAAGTTCACACATATATACCATCATCCAACAACTCAGCCGAACAACAATTGAACCATAAACCATCAAAATAACCATAAGCAACAGAGGTTAAGCTGTACATTGAACCAAAGTTACTGAACCCTAAACAAAATTGATTTTCGTTGTTGAACAACAGCAACAACCAACAAGTTACATAAACAAATCTAAATAATTAACACAAGTTACACAATAGACATAGCCATTACTCACTAAACCCTAATCTAAAAGAACATCACAAGTTGATTCACAACATCAAAACCAAAGAACATATGATTTTAGGTGACTGAAGTCCATCACAAATCCTACCTAAAATAGTTGGAAGAACCGAGATAATGACCATAAATGATAAAACTACTTAATAACTATTTCTTGCCACTAATATTTTGACCAACTCAAGAACAAGATGAAGTATGATGTTAAGCACAAATAAAGCTTTGTAAGAAGGAAGATGAAGAATGATGGAAAAATTAGCACTTGAATCATAAATCTCTCCAAGAAAATGATGAAGCATAATTTGGCCAAGAGAGGAGAATAGATTAGTAGAACCCTTTCCAATAAAACACAACTCTAATATATAGAAAAAAGGATGATGTGCTAAACAAGTGCGGATAATTAAAACACAACTCTAATTAGTAGAACCTTTTCCACAAATCTGAAAGTTCACACACATTTACCATCATCCGAACAACAATTGAACCATAAACTATCAGAAAAACTATAAACAATAAAAGATAAGCTACAGTGCTGCACATTGAACCGAAGTTACTGAACCCTAAACAAGTGCGGATAATCAACACAAGTTACACAACCGAAGTTACCGAACATAGCCGTTACTCATTAAACACATAATCCAAAAGAACATCACAAGTTGATTCACAATCAAACCAAAAAGAAGAAACCTAATTTTGAATGGCTTCACACACCTAATCGGAAGCATCATCAAATCGAAATACCAGATGTGAGCATAAAGAAAATGAACTTGGCCAACCAAGATCAAGTCGATCTTGCTATCGAGTGAGAAAAATTTGAAGCCGGAAGATGAGGGAACTCAAGAGAACACGAAGCGAGAGCTGCAGAGCGGTAGGAGAGAAAGGAGAGTCGAGACTCGATAATTGGCAGTGGTGGCGAAAGCGATTAAGGCGAGGCGAGGCGACACTCGATAAGCTTGCAAAATTAGGGCAGAGTCGGCAGTGGGCACTCAACACTCGACAGAGAGCGGCGGATCATATAAGTTAGGGTAGAATACTGGAATGCAAAACGCTGAATCGCTGATCGCTCCGCTGGTTAATATTCTCATATCCCCTGAGCGGCTCGACGAACAAACGAACCGAGCTTTCACTAACTCGAGCTCGAGCTCGTTTAATATATCGAAGCCTTCGAGCTTCGAGCTACTCGAAATGACCGATAAATGAGCGATTTCAAGTCGAACTTCGAGCCGCTCATGGCGAGCTTCGATTGTACCCACAGCGATTATCGTCGGTGGCGGCTGGCGTCGGTAGTCGCGAGATGACCGGGGTGGCGATGGTGGTGACCGCAAAATTCAGGCGATGGTCGGTGGCGGTGACGGCAACGTTAGGTAGGTGAACGTGATAAGCGGCAAATAATCAGCAGTGCCGTCAGTGTCAGCGGATGACCGGCAACAATGGTGGTGACTAAAGATGCCGGCGATGGTGGCGGTGACAGACCAGTGGTTAGCGGCCGGCAGGGTGGTCCATGATAACAACCGATGGTAGTCAGCGATGCGGCGAATCGTAGTCAGCGAGATAGCAAACGATGGTGGTAAAAAAAATGCTCAGCGATAACGGCGATGGCCGGCAGCGATAGTGTGCCAAGAATCCGGTGATGGTAGCGGCGCAACCAAACAACTGGTTGCAACAGCGGCAGTGGCACCGCGTCGATGTCGGCAAGGATGACCGGCGACGATGGTGGTGACCGGTGAAAATTGCCGGATAGTCGTAGTAGTGTAGCGGCAGTAGTCAGCGGCGGTGTCACTACGGTGGTTACGGCCGATGGGGTGGTATGATAATGACCACGGTAGTCGCGATGCGCCGCATAGTCGGTGGCGGTGATCGATGACGGTGGTTGGCGGCCGACGGGGGTGGTCGGTAGCGGCAACTGGCGATGATAGTCGACGATGACAATTGACGTCGGTAGTCGGCGGGGATGACCGACGACGATGAGAATTTTTGACCTATCCGAGGATGTTTGTTAGAGTGTTATCCGATGACGTTAACCGTGTGGAAGAGGTTGAAGATCCATTGACCCATTTGAGGTTGTTTGTCAGAGTGTTACCCGATGACGTTAACATATGGAAGAGGTTGAATTGAATACACTGAGGATTTTTGACCTATCCAAGGTTGTTTGTCAGGGTGTTACCCAAAGACGTTAACCTATATGGAAGAGGTCGTGGGATGTCCACCAAGGACCTTTTGACCTATCCTAGGTTGTTTGTCAGAGTGTTTTCTCAATGATGTTAACCTGTATAGAAGAGGTTGAATTGAATCCACTGAGAATTTTTGACCCATCCGAGGTCGTTTGTCAGAGTGTTACCCGATGATGTTAACCTGTGTGGAAGAGGTTGAATTGATTCCGCTGAGGATTTTGACCTATCCGGGATTATTTTTCAGAATGTTATCCGATGATGTTAACCTGTGTGGAAGAGGTCGTAGGAAGTCCACTAAGAACCTTTTGACCTATCTTAGGTTGTTTGTCAGAGTCTTTGCTCGATGACGTTAACCTGTATGGAAGAGGTCGTAGGAAGTCTACCAAGGACCTTTTAACCCATCCTAGGTTATTTGTCAGAGTCTTTGCTTGATGATGTTAACCTGTATGGAAGAGGTCGTAGGAAGTCCACCAAGGACCATTTTACCCATCCTAGGTTATTTGTTAGAGTCTTTGCTCGATGACGTTAACCTGTATGGAAGAGGTCGTAGGAAGTCCACCAAGGACCTTTTGACCTATCCTAGGTTGTTTGTCAGAGTCTTTGCTCGATGACGTTAACTTGTATGGAAGAGGTCGTAGGAAGTCCACCAAGGAACTTTTGACCTATCCTGGGTTATTTGTTAGATTATTTGCTCGATGACGTTAACCTGTGTGGAAGAGGTCGATTAAAACATCCGTTTATGGTTGTAGCCAAAGTTGCTCCTTAACCTTGACCTTTTTCATTAGTATTACTGACTTGCTTCTCGAACTGATAATCAATTAGATATCCAAAATATCGATTTGGATAATCTTTTGAGATTAAGATTTGCCCCCCAGTTTTCGACAAAATCTGAAGGAACGAAGTTTGATGAATCTTCATTCTTTGCTTGTGCTCCTTAAAAGCTTGAATTACTCCACGTGGATGGTGGTTTTGATCTTGTTGGGAAACTTGGATAATCTTTTGAGATTAGCCCCATATTTTTTTGACAAAATATGAAGGAACGAAGTTTGATGAATCTTCATTCTTCGCTTGCGCTCTTTAAAAGCTTGAAATGCTCCACCTCAATGGTGGATTTGATCTTGTTGAGAAACTTAGTCGCCATACAAGATGAAATAATAGGAATCAGTTTCTCACAGACGGCGCCAAACTGTTGCGTGCTAGAAAACCAATTGTGGTAGAGTGAAAGTTTATGCCTTAGCCTTATTGTGAAATCTAGCACACACACAGGTATTTAAAGAGTGAACAAGAAAACTCCAGAATTTTTACATGGAAAACCTCAAAAAGAGGGAAAAACCATGGGGCCTGGCCCTGTAAAAAGCTTCCACTATATATCTATTTTGAGTACAAGATCTTCCCGATATCGAGATTATAGAATTGTATATGAGAAAGGAACAACTGCTATGTGACAATGATCAAGCTGTAACAGTTTCTAGTAATAGCAGATGATGGTGAACTGTGCGGAGCAATCACCGGTGGAAATGAGAACAATTACGCAAAATCAGAAATAATCGGCGAAACACTGAGGAACAATCACTGGTAGAAGTCATCATGATGGAGATCGGCAGAGATTGACGACAGCAAGGATCAATGGCGGCGGCCGGCGGCGGTGGTTGATGACTGTTGAGTGGCGGCACGATTGTGCTTGGAGGATCTTTAAAGCTCTCTCCTCTCTCTTGCTTGGGCCTCCCCTCATATGAGGAATGAGGGACTATTTATAGATTGGAGGAGTGGAGTGTCTGTAAATACATGCAAAATCCGAACCACTCCTCAAATGAAGTCGGAATTGTAAGATCTTTGGCTTGTTGGAACCGGCTCGTCGAGATGCTCAATTTGACTATAAACACTCCATATTTGAGAACTTTTTAGGAATTTAATTGATGCCCCAAAGTTTCCAATGATATTTTAAGTGCTTGATTTCGGTTTGATTTACTCGACCTTTGCATCAAGATTCGTGCTTATTTAGAGGAATTTTGTTCATATCATATATATATATATATATATATATATATATATATATATATATATATATATATATATATATATATATATATATAAATATATATATGTACAAACTACCCTTCAATCGAACGGTCAATCAAATTAATTAGCTCTAATTAAATTTGTTAAGAGTAGTTTAATTCTTTCTTGAAATGCAAGATATCCTACTATTTTAATGAATAAGAGCTTAAACTTTCAGCTAAATTATATTTGATTTAAGCTATTTCAATGTATTTTATGTGAAAGTTAATGATTAAATTCATTAAAATATTCTTAAAAATTATTTTTTTCTTTTAAAGGTGAAATAATATTTAATTTATCCTAAGAGATATTACGTGTAGAGTTTGGGTATAGCTCTATGTATGGGAGTATATAATAGGCTAAATTTTTAATATAAGTATATTTTAAACTGTAATTAGCAAAATAAGCATTCAAAAAAAATTTTAACTAGGCATAGTCGCTCGTTCAATGGCGGCGGAATATACACGTCGGCTTGAACGAGCCGACTAAAACCCTTTAAAAAAGTTTCCCCAAGATCGGGGAAATCTAGATCTCATTCTGTCCGTAACCCATTTCTTGATTTGCCGCGTGGACTCACCGGTGATGACCATCGCTCGGAATCGCCGCCCTCCGTGAAACCAACCATTCCGACGGACAGAAACGATAGATTTTGGAGTGGATTTCAGTTTTTTCAACGTCATTTTGTAGGTATTTTTTTGAAACTCCTTTTTTTAAGTGAAAACCATTAAAGTGTTGATTATGTTAGTTTTAACATGTGATTACTTAGTTTATCATGAGATTAGTTAGTTTTAGGGTTTATGCATGTGTTGTTGGATTTGATATTTTAGGACAAATATAAATTTTGCAAATAAATGAGGAACACATTTTTAGATTCAAATGTACATCTAATATTTTAGGGAAAATGTTAATTTTGCAAAGAAATATAAGTTTTAGGTTTAGGCATGTGTTGTTGGATTTGATCTTTTAGGAAAAATATAAATTTTGCAAATAAATGAGGAACACGTTTTTAGATTCAAATGTACATCTGATATTTTAGGGGAAATGTTAATTTTGCAAAGAAATGTAAGTTTTAGGGTTTAGGTATGTGTTGTTGGATATGTATGTTTAGGAGTATATTTATGTTTTATGTGTATTTATGTGTGTTTTATATATATTTTAAGTAACTTTTTTGTGTTTTAAATATTGAATATGAATGTATGTTTATTTGTGTGTGTTGTTTTTTGCTCAAGGATAATTAGAAAAATTAATAGTTATATCAATTATTACAATTACTTACTTAGCGATAGTAACTTTTGGAGTGTATTTATGTTTTAAGGTTTAGGTATGTGTTGTTGGATATATATATATGTTTAGGAGTGTATTTATATTTTTATGTGTATTATGTGTGTTTTATGTGTATTTTAAGTGACTTTGTTTTAAATATTGAATTTGATTGTATGTTTATTTGTCGTTTGTTGTGTTGTGCTTATGGATGATTGAGAAATTAGTAGTTATCTCAGATCTTACAATTACTTATTAGCAAAATGACAGTTGTGAATAAATGATATTTTTTGGGTATGAAGACTACAAAGATTATAGATTAGATGTCAAAAATTGAAAATAAGATTTGGGGTTTGAGATTCAAGGTGTTATTTATTTTGGTTGTCTTTACTTTTGAATTGAGTCAATGTTGTACTTTTTTACTCATCGAATTATGGTTAATTTTTTTTAGATAATTTGAGTCATTTTGTTAGAGTTAGGTGGTAATATACATCTACGCAGTGCGATCCATACAATTCTTATGAATCTGATTGATTTAAACAGGTGTGTTATTCAGCTTTCTTGTCTCTAAAGCACATTTTTAGATTTAAATATGAGTTTAGACACAATTTGTTTAGTATTATATTACGGCGGCCAACTCAGTGTTAGTGAGGATTTCGTCCCTACATACATTGGTGGAAAAAACCATCATATACAAGTTTTTTGATGGACTGATTTTGCAAGCTTACGTAATCTAATCATGAGGTCACGAAAGTTGGTTTACCAAATTTTAGAGTTAATCTCATATGTAGATTTCTGTTGTGCGGTTTCATTGCTTCTCCAATAAATAGCATGAAGTATGAGTCCATCATTAATGCAAAGAACTATACAACCTGTAATTGTATATGTCGAAGTTGAGTTGAAAGGAACAGAGGATAGCAAAGTGCATAATTTCACTGGAGTTGAATTTCATCCAACTAAAGCTATACACATGACTATACTATCACAAGAACCATATCATACCGACCTCAACGAAGGTTTTTGTAGATACGTACATCAAAGTCATTATCCAATTAATCTTCTTCATTTTAATCGTATACACTGTGTCATAATTTGCAGCACTGATGAGAGAGATGTTATTGCACCTCCTAGTAGGGGTGAATACCATGACATCATGTAACACTGTTACCAACTGAAGATGAGGGCTATGAAATAATGCCTAGTGCAACGAAGTTCGATGCGTTAATAGTGAAGGTAATATTGGAGAAGAATAATGTCCAGACTCTAGGAGCGGTTATTTGCTAAGAGATTACTATAATAAAATAAACATTGATGAGGAATACATGTTCAGTAGCAATGACTATAATCAGGCCTGTCAGACAACACAAGAATGAGATGAACAATTGAACTTTGATGACCTCTCAAAAGATTCTAGTTTCCTGGAAGAGAATTTCATTCCAGCTGACTTAATTGAGGGGATGTGTTTTCATGACAAAAGACACCTTAAATTTACTGTTCAGGGCTTGTCCATAACAAATAACATAGAGTATGTAACATGTGACTCCAACTAGGCGAGGTTTACTGTACTTTGCATACATAATAGTCATCCCAAGTAGGTGCATGTGGCATCTCATGCGAGTAAGAGGCGTGTGGTGCACGGAGGATATCTGACTCCACACAAATGTACTTATTCGATATTGAATACTAGACATAGGCAGTGCAGCTCATAGTTTATTAGCTACTACATCCAACCTATCATTAGATATCAGTTGGATTTGAAGCCTACAAAAATTACTAGCAGTATGGAATCAAAATTTAACATTATGGTGTCCTATATGAAAGCTTGGGATGCACGTAGAAAGGCCATACATACTATTTTTGGTAGTTAGGAATAATCATACTGTTCATTAGATCACTTCATGGCTATTATATGTGCAGTTATGCCTAGCATAGTTACCGTATTCAGTCAAGTAAATTTGGACATTTTTAACTCATATTCTAGTCATTTGGGCTATCAATTATTGGTTGGCAATCTTGCAGACCTGTCTTAAGTCTTGATGACACATTTCTGTTGGGAAAGTACAGAGGAACTCTTCTTACTACAGTTGGGATTGATGTAAATAATGACTTATATCATCTAGCATTTGCAATAGTTGAGGCAGAGTGCACTGAGTCTTGGGCTTGGTTTATTAGGACATTATAGGACTTGATTCCGCTTATATGTACTCGGGCTGATTTATGCATTATCTCTGACCGATATTCAGGCTTAGTACGTGGATGCTGCGAATTTTTTCCCTGGGCTAAGCATCGACATTGCTTACGCAATCTTAGAGAGAATATCAAGAAGGCATGCAGAACTATGAGAATTTTTGATGTTGAGTTTATGTGCCAAAAGATCTATGTGGCAGGTAATACAAATGACATTCACACCTTCACACGTTACATAACAGACATCAAAAATATCAAAGTAGAGGGTGATGAGTGGCTACTTGCTGGAGATGTTGCGAAGTGGTCATTGACTCATGATGACGGATATTATTACGATACCATGACCACTAATGCATCTGAGTATTTCAACGGTGTGCTGAAGAGGGCACGTGGGTTGCCGATACAAGCTCTGATCACATCAATTTATTACAATATTGTATCAATTTTCACCAAATGCCTTGAGACAGCTTCTGATTTGAATAGGCAGAGTGATTCGATATTCGCACCACGTGTCAAGGTGATGCTGCAATAGAATGAGCGTGAAGCTAGGAGATGTCCAGAATCCATAAGGATAAATTTAAATGAATTTCAGGTTTTTAGCATGTCCTCAAAGTCATTAAAGGTTGAATTGCAAGAACAAAATAGTTGTAGTAGTATATGCAGGCAGCCACAATTACTTCACATGCCATGTTCGCATGCTATAGTTGTGTTTGGTCAACATCATTTGAGCCATTTGTAGTACGTATCCCGCTACTGCACATTACAAATGTACCACAGTATGTATGAAGCTGAATTTTATGTCATCCCGGATCGAGCTGACTGGCCATCATATCTGTCTAACCGTCATCAGATTAAACTAGCACCACCAAATATCAGAAGGCGAACCGGTAGACCCAAGACACAGAGGTATACCAACACAATGGATGAGAATGCGGCAATAACAGAATATGTGGGCCGGTGCAAAAATGTTGTTAGAGCCACTTGTCCACAAAATCGATTAAGTAGGACTTAGTGTGTTTGCAATGAACTACTGCATTATTTTGTCCTTGTGTTATTGCTAGAAGCTTTTTGTTCTTATTACTCTGTATGTCTGTAATGTAGTTTTCTCTGTATTGTTGTTAGTCGTATATGTTTTTGTCATTACTATTGCTAATCGAGGTTTGTTGATGTTATTGTGGACGTTTGTAATGTATTTTTCTCTATACTGTTGCTATAGGGTGTGTTTTTCTTGGTGCATGTATTATTATTGTGATAGTTTACTTATTACATATTTTTCTCAAAGACTATTGCTTTCGCTATCTGTTTTCTTCATACTATTGGATAGGCATGCGTTGTTAGTAGTCTATTTTTTTTTGTTGTATGTCTCTGTGGACATGTGTTTGTTGGACCAGTGTATGTAGGATAACTTTAGTGTGTGTTGTTAGTTGTTTGTTTTTCTCTTAGTATTATTGTAATCTGTGGACCTATGTATGTTGGACCTAGTGTATGCATGAGCCGTGTTTACTTCTACTATTTTATATTTTTATCTACTTTGTTGCACTATACTTTTGATGGTTTATGTTTTATGGTGTTGACATGTACTTTCTGAAGTTGTGCACCAAACAGGTGAAATGGTATCTGAGGAAGGAGGAGCAGGTAGACATCGGCGTAGACGCCAAATCGAGGAGCCTCCAGTAGACTATGGGCCCGCACCATTAGAGGTACACCCCAACATCGCCTTGTTACGTGATAGACACAGGGCTGTGCATCCAGATCTTGTATGATTTATTATTTGTCAAAGCTAGCTTAAAGTGAATGCATTTTTTATTAAATCCTCAATTCATATTATGTAGGCGATAGTTCTTGAGGCAGCATTAGACATGTTGATGTTCAGGGAGTGGTCGGTGAACTACCCCATATTTATGGATGGACTGCACGATGCTGGCTTAGATTGTGTTTCACAGCTCCAGCATATCAGACTTGATCACCACTTGCTTACAGCTCTAGTTGAGCGCTGGTCACCACAAACAAACATATTTCATTTCGTAGTTGGCAAGATGATAGTTACTTTGCAAAACATGGCCATGATTCTAGGCGTACGAATTGAAGAGCCTCCTATTATCAGACCGATAGTGATAGGGGAGGGTAGGCGATGGTTGTCATGGCCCGATTATTGTGATGAGCTCATCGGTAGACATATCGAGCCGATGTTATATATCATGATCATCCACATGTTACATCCACATTTTACATGGGGCGGCGCATGCATGGACTTGCTTACCTTTACGTTGGCTGTGGTAAACATTCTATAGGGACTCATACTTCGATTTATTGGATGCTGACTTTCTGATGCACCTTAGAGCCTACATTTTGTTCACTATTGGCTGCTTCCTTCTGCCAGATACATCTGGGTCTAAGGTACATTTGTAGTACTTACCAGCACTGGATGATTTGAGCTTGTTCAGTAGGTACTCCATAGGAGCGGCTATATTAGCACACTTGTACAGGGAGTTGAATGAGGTCACAAGACCAAAGCAGACCAACATGGCAAGATATCTGCACTTACTTTAGGTTTGGTCATGGGAGCATGTACATGTTGGGCAACCCACATTGCATGTACCCTTTTCGGCAAAGTTGGATGGGCTGAGCGTTAGTTGCAGGTGGAATGAGGGTTACCTACGAGAGATGACACCTGCCCATACTAGAGTGTATAGAGATGAGCTTGCTAGGGTACCTCTGATCAGCTGGAAAAGAATTGAGTGGTACCTCCCAGATCATGTGTTAAGACAGTTTGGTCTGTCACCTAGAGTGGATGTGGTGTCTATAGATCCTTCATTTTAGCGAGTTGATGGTTGCGAGAAGGCTGATTTTGATTGGGTTGATTATCACCAAGTCTACATATCACAGTGGGAGGCTATACATGATTAGTTGTTGTGTGGATGATGTTACACCTCTGTTGACGGCGTCGGTCGGTACATGAGGTGGTATCGGTTCAGGATTCCTTGTACATCTTTGAGGGCTCCAACCATTTCTCTACTATCCTTGAGCTCCTAGAGAGAGACTAATGGTAAGCATTGAAAAACTATATGTTAACTAAATATTTATCGTAATGAGTCTTGAATTACATACTTTTTTTTTCGGCGTGAACTTATATTGGACACAAGATATTTTCTTATTTGAGAGATTATGACACTTATTTTTAGCATTTGATCAACACTTATGAAGTTATCTTTGGGAACTACGTAAGAATATGCACATTTCAGATAACAGGTACAGGGATATAGATGAAACCAGTAGTTCTTCTGCAGCACCTTCAGCTTCTCAGCCACATATTAGAGGATTTGATGCAGGTTCGTCATTTATACCAGATGTCAGTTTATACAGTTACCCATTTAGCACACCAGCTCTGTACTCATATTAGGAAGCCATGTTCTGTCCATTTTAGTCATGGCAAGCAGTAGGCCTTCCCATGTATCCTCATCCACCGGTTTGTATGTCGCATATGCACGGAGTGTACTCCACCGTCCCCTTCCATCTAGGAGCATCACAGGAGATACCCGATGTTACACCCCTCAGCGAGCCAGAGCATACCACTGACTAGGCTGAAGATAAAGCGCAGCATCAGCAGCACCATTTGTGAGACCGTCCTCAATGACCACCTGCTCAGTATACTCCAGGGAGAGACGCACTTCCACCACCCAGACACCGCCATCGTTAGATGTCGTCCCTTGTCATCTTTATTTGTAGATCAGATCATAGCTCTATGTACATATTACTATTATGTCATTGTTGTAATATTTTTCTATGCTATATATTTTCATTCTGAGCAAATTGCATTTTGGCCTTCGGAAGATAAGTGATATCTTGTTGGTATTGAACTGTCAAATTTAGAAGTTTGGAGAAGTAGTCAAGAGCTAGGAATTTGTTATGCTGAGTAAATATTTCAACTAGTAAACTTTGTAATGATATTTTCACAGCTATTGTTTTTTATTAATATCTTCAATTGTCAAATTTGTCATGCTGAGTAAATCCTTCTAGTGTTGTTATTTTGTATCCACCCATATCTATAAAAACAGCTGTGCAATGGGCCACAATCACATTTCTAAGTCAACATAAAAGTCATGGAAAATTTTGTTCTAATTTCAATGATACCAAGCTCGCTCAATTCCGATAATGGATGACTTCGGTATGGCCAGAATAACGTGATTGGTTGCACTTTTCAAAACGGCACCAAAGATTTAGCGAGCAATGGAAAAAACTGCTACGCATGGGGCCGCAATCGTCTTTTTTGGTCAACATGAAAGTTGTGAGAAATTTTGTGTCAATTCCAATGATACCAAGCTCTCTCAATTCTCACAATGGACGAATTCGACTAAAAAATACCTAGTCGACTTTTCAAAATGGCATCGAGATTTTTTGTGCATTGGAAAAAACCGCTATGCAAGGGGAGATAATCACCTTTTTTTGTTCAACATGAAAGTCTGGTGAATTTTGTGCCAATTCTAATGATACTAAACTCGCTTCAATTCGATAACGACGACTGCTATGGCCAAAATACAGGGGCCGGTTGCACTTTTCAAAATGATGCTCAGATTTTGTGAGCATTGGCAAAAACTGTTATGCAAGGGGCCATAATCGCTTTTTTTAGTCAACATGAAAGTCGTAGAGAATTTTCTGCCGATTCCAACAATACAAAGTTCGGTCAATTCTGACAACGGACGACTTTGATACCAAAATACCGTATGTACATTTTAAACGGCAGGTTTTTCACACATCGCAAAACCGCCACGTAAGGAGCCACAATCACCTTTTTCGGTCAACATGAAAGTGTGGGGAATTTTGTGTCAATTCCAAAGTTACGAAGCTCTCTCAATTCTGAGAACGAACGACTCCGATACAACTAAAATACCGCAGCTGATCCACACTTTTTTTTAAAAAAAAATTATTCGAGCTCAACTGGCCAGATGGCGTGTGTAATTCGCGTGGAGCCTGCGTTGAACCATCGACTATGCCTAATTTTAAATTTTGTTTAATGCCCATTTTGCTAATTAAAGATTAAAACATGCTTATATTAAAATTTAGTCATAGATAATATAGTCATGTACACTCAATTAATATGCGATATATATTATGTATTGTTGAACTACATATATGTGTCATAAGTCAAGTCAAGCCTACAAATCGAATTCAGTGGACTTCGAAGATGATAGTGCGCGAATCAAGACTCAAAATGCACTGGACGTCACCAAAAATGGTCGAAAAGACCTCCGATCGATGAACGGACTTCGCCGTCGCGTTCAGAACGTCGAAATTGATCAGAATATAAATATTGCATAATGAACCGATAAAGCGATCGAGCTATCAATGTGTCGACATGCATATCGGAGTCGGGAAGCTACGACGATGTTTGAACAACTCCCGTTCATGAAATTGATCATGCCGTTAGCTTCATAATATTGATAACTATCAAATGAGACTGTCCACGTTTAATTCGGTGAGTCTGTGCAAATATCGAATAATCGAGTCGCGGCATAAATCGAGGTAAAATACATGGGGACATTACCAAAATCAACTCAAATGACCTTCGATCGATGAACGGACTTCGCCATCGCACTGAGAATGTCGAAACTAGGCAGAATATAAATATTGCATAACTTGATGAGCAACTGATCAAGCGATCAAGTCGTTAAGGTGCTTGCATGCATATCGAGGTCAGGAGGTGCCAACGTGGACTAAATGACCTCCATTCATAAAATTGATTGTACTGTTAGCTTTGAAATGACAAAAAATCTATCAAGTAAGACTATTTACACTCAATTCAAACAAGTCTGCATGAATGCCAAGCGGTTTAAAGCGGTGACACACATTTTGAGCAGAAATGGACTAAATTTGACGTTGACTTGAACCAAACGGCCTCTGATTACGAAACGGGCTACGTTGCATTTGGAACATCAGAATAATCTTAAATTGATATATATATATATATATATATATATATATATATATATATATCTATATATATATAAAAGTTCACATTAAAGTCAAAAACTCAGTTTAAAAAATCAATTTAATCTTAACCTAAAGCCTAAATCCCTAACTCCCACTCTAATAAACCAGCTCGGCTCCCTTCATGCACAGTCCTTCTCCTTCGCATGCACACAAGCCCTCGGCTCATCTCAATCGAACTCCTTCTTGCGCAGGCGCAGCCCTTCCTTCCTCAGTGAAGAAGCCTCCCTTCCGTTCGGCACTCTCCCTCACGCACGGATGAGCTGCACGCCTCCTCCACGCGTGAACAGTTCCTCCAACCATTCCCATGCAAGGACTTCCCTCTTCCTCTCCTAAATCAAATGACTGTCGCTTTTTCTTCACCATTTGGCTTCCTCTCCCGCATCCAAAATTTTCCTCTCCTCTTCCAAACCGAAAAGGATAAAGGTGATCGTCCTCTTCTCTTCTCCTTCTTCTTCCTTTATCTTCTTTCCTTTTCTTTCTCCTTCTTCTTTTCCCAATCTGAAAATTACTTCTCTTTTCCTTTTTTTTTCTCTTTTCTTTCTCTTCCTTCTCCAAACCAGAAATCCTCTCCAATCTTCCTTCTTCAATCCAAAATCAAAATTTCCATTTTCCCTCATTTTTACAAATCCAGAAAATCAAAACCTCTCCTCTTCCTCCTTGTCCATTTCACTCATCCCCTCATTTCCACAAAAAATAGAAAATTTCACCTCTTTTCCTCGCAAACCAATCCAAATTTTGCCGCAATCACTTCGCCGCAACCGGGGAAGAACACCGTCATGAGATGGATTCTTTTTTTTCGATTTTCAGCGTCACACTCCTTGCATTACCTCTTCAAATACACTTCATCGCAACCGGGGAAGAACACCATAATGAGGCGGGTTCTTTTTTTCGGTTTTCCGTGTTGCACTCCTTGCATTACCTCTTCAAATCCGCTTCGCCGCGATCGGGGAAGAACACCGCCATGAGGTGGGTTCTTCTTTCAGTTTTCAGCATCGTCATCTCCATTTCTGTCCCTTTTCTGATCCTTCTCTTTGCCGTAACTAGAGAGGAACACCATCATGAGGTGGGGTTTGTCTCTTGGTTTTCAGTATGCCTAACCTCGTCCCCTTATCGATCATTGCAATGCATAGAAAAAAATGAGTCAGAATATGTGGGATGTGTGAATGTGGATATATATATATATATGTTTGTGTTTCTTTGCTGATTTGAAGGCCTTGTCGTGCTCATGAGGGCACGACGAGATCAAAAATTGGCTGCGGTGTCGCAAGAAACCGCTCACAACACTCATGAGAGCGTACCAAGTAAGCCAATATCCGTTAGATGTCGCTCCCCCTAGTCGAAATGCTGCCGAAATTTCATCAAAATCTCATGACTTAGAAAAAAAAAGAAAGTAAAAGAATCGACTTAAGAATGTTAAGCAATGAAACCTAAAATTAAAATTCAAATTAAAAACTCTAAACAAAAGGAGGAAGATGATATACAAACACAAAGTAAAACAAAAAAAAGGATGAAAAATACTTACGAAATTTATCTATGCACAGTTGAAAGCTCACTAAAATTTCTAACCGCTCTCTTTCAATTGCTCCAACTCCCACCCTTCAAACAAATGGAATGGAATGTGAGACTCCTTCTTGGCCTTATTTATAGAAATTAGAAGGGATAGTGAAAGGTCCACTTTCAAAAGAAAAAGAGGAAGGAAAACAAATGTAGGAAAGTTTGAATAAAAAAAGAGGAAAAATGAATGCAGGAAAGTTTACAAAAAAAAGGATGGGAAAATGAAAGCTACTCTGAGGGGCAAATCTTCTTTTAAAATAACAAATTAAACTGTGTTTTGAATCTATAACTTTAAAATAAGGTTTGTCACTAGATCTTCAACTCTTGGTACAAGCAGACAGAATGTGATATTAAATCAAAATTTATAAGAATCATAAGGCTTCTTTCAATCAAAAATTAAGGAATTTCAATCTAATTATAATTTTCAAAATCAAGGAAGTCACTAATTAGATGAAATTATCTAAAACTATAAATTTTTGCATGTGCTCGGACATAAAGATTTGAAGTGCAAATTTTAATATGAAAAGGCATGCGGTAAGTTATTCACATTACTCATTAAAAAAAAAACACTTTATATTCTTTATAAATAAAAAATAAATAAAAAAGTCTTTATGCCTTCTCTCTCTCCCTCTCTCTCTCTCTCTCTCTCCCTCTCTCTCTCTCTCTCTATCATATATATATATATATATATATATATATATATATATATATATATATATATATATATATAAAAATATAAATAAATAAATATATATATATATATATATATATATATATATATATATATATATATATATATATATATATATATATATATATATATATATATATATATATATATATAAGTCACTCTGGTCAAAAGAAATAAAAAGAAGAAAATTGGGGAACAGTGCTCTCTCAAATCAAATAGCCACCCAAAAAAATATAATAATATAAAATGATAAAATAATTTATATATACATATAAAATAAAATAAATAATATAATAAGTAATTAGTAAATAAATAAATAAATTTAATACACCTAATAATTTATATATATATCCTAATAATTTTTACTTAAAGTGATTTTATATATTTTTGAATGAAATGAGTTTTTCATCCAAAAAGTGGAGAAATGATATATCTCTTTAAAATTTATAAATAAAGTATAGATTTCAAATTAAAGCATATATTCAATCAAATTCAATGATGAGATGAGTCCAATAATACTTATAATCGATCAAATCAAGCAAATGAAACAAATAAAGCTCAAAAGTTATATATGAAATTTGACCGGATGATCAAATTACTTCCAAATTTGGCGTGCTTTATAGTCAGTGGTGACGAGCAATCTAACGAGCTTAAGATTACTCAAATTAAAGATCATTTGGATGGTCAAATCACTAAAAAATTATCTATGATCAAATGAATCAATATACACCGTCCGTTGGAGTGTTTTGAGATTTTGGCTATAATGATGAAAATGTCTCTCTCAGAATCTAATAAATAGGACCACATTCTTGTCATGAAAGGGGGGTAAGAGCTAGAAGCGAACTTAGGAGAAAGTTGAGCGAGAGAGCTAGAAGTTCGAAGTTCGTCATCGCCACCATTGTTGTCGGACGAGCCCGGCCGCCTGACTCCGCCATTCGCCGTCCATTCGGCCCGGGGTTTCACCCAACCATCACGACCCGTCGTCGCGACCCAAACCGTCAGCGCGACCAACTCCGCGACCAAGCGTCAGCGGAGACGACGGACCCGGCGATCCGCAGCTTGCAACCATGAGCGTGACGGCGTCTGCATGGCCGCATGAGGCGTAACCACCGCCAGCGCCGTTGGTGACCCGACGCTGACGCGCCATCGACGTCGCCCGCTCGCCGTTAAATCGCGCCTTCGAGAGGCAGATGGGCTGACCCTGCCCATCGTCTGAGCGCCCAAGGCTGCTGGCCCCTACGGCGCCATAGACCGACGCCTAGCTCCCGACGCAACTTCCAATTCGTTATTTTTGATTATTTGGCACATATATTTTTGGATGATTAAGCCAATGTCATCCAAAAATAGGGGGGCAACTGATATCACTCTCAAAATACCATTAGTCAAAGCACAAATCTTGATGTCGAAAGTGATATGATTTTGAAGAAACCGAGAGATCAAGCACTTCATTGGAATCTTTGGGACATCAATTAAATCCCAAAACAGCTCTCAAATATAGAGTGTTTATAGTTGAATCGAAGGCTCGAAGCGAATGGATCTAACGAGTCTAAGATCTCATAATTGACTTCATTTGGGCTTCCAAATGCTCAAAATACATCAAATGATCAAGGAATCATCCCCGTCGATCGAGGGGTGCGGGGCTTTACATGAATTTACAAGAATGCCCCTCCTCCCATCTATAAATAGGCCTTCATTCCTCACATGAAAGGAGGGCTAAGTGAAGAAGAAGAGGAGCTGAAGCAAGTGAAGAAGAAGTGAGCTGAAGCAAGTGAAGAAGAAGAAGAGGAGTTAAGAAGAGAAGAAGTCAAACAAGGAAGAAAAGGAAGAGCCAGCAAGGAAGAAGAGGAAGAGTCCAGCAAGAAGAGGAAGAGTCTAGCAAGGAAGAAAAGGAAGAGTCCAAGCAAGGAAGAAAAGGAAGAGTCCAAGCGAGGAAAAGAGGAAAAGCCAAGTGAGGAGGAAGAGAGCTCAAGCTTGAAGATCCTCCAAGCAAGATCGCAAACAAGATCACGCCTCGCTGGCATCAATCACCATGCCACCACCTTCGTCACTAATTGTACCAGTATTCCCACCGGTTACCTGCATCTCCACCATGTATAATTATAACGATCATTGTTACATAATTTATTCCTCTCATATGCAATTCTATAACCTGTTATCGGAAGACTTTGTACTCAAACGGACACATAGTGGAAGCTTTTCTTTTAGATGGTTTTCCCCTCTTTTGAGATTTTTCACGTTAAAATTGAGTGTCTCTTGTTCTCTTTAATTACCTGTATTGTGTCGACTTCACAACAATGAGGCAAAAACTTTCACTCTACCGTGGTTTTCTAGCGCATGATCGAGTTCTTAGTCAGGAAAATGTAGTGTGCATTCCAGATAAGTATCTTCTCATGCAATGGTCTACCAGAGCAAAGAGGGATATTTACATCGATAGTGCATATAGAAAATTAAGAGATGTCAACGGCAGAGATGGAAATATTATCGGCATTATTTTTTTGAATCACGTTTGATATGCATATCAAATAAGTGTCAAACGGGGTAATAATAAAGCTGAGGATTATATGCTTCAATCCTTAAAAAAACTATACGATGATGTCGACTCTATACTAAGTGGGAATTCTCTTCCAGCTGACAGAGCAGCTAAGAAGAAGAAGTCAACCACATCAGGCAAAGGAAAAGACATCGTAAAGGATCCAGTTAAGTAACATCCAAAGGGTGTTTCCAACGCAAGGCTTAAGGGATATTGGGAGAGATCCAAGAAAGCCAAGAGTAATTCTCTATTTGCCTCTTAATTTGTAGTATTTAAAACATTACTGCTAATCTTGAAACCATCATAAGTTTGTTGTTACAGAAACCAAAGTTTAGACTAATAGTGTTGTAGAACATGTTCCATCACCCATTGCCACACCTTTCTCTGTTATGCCAGAGTATTTTTTAGAGGTACGCACAGAATAGCACATCGATCTTTGTTAAAATCATTGATAAGATGTTCTAAGATTCAACTCAGCTGATTAAATTCCTGAAGTAAGTTAAGTTGATGATGGATATTTCAATGTATGATATCATTTAGTTATGTGTTCTTCGACAATCATTTTTTGCAAAGCTTTAGAGTCTTAAAGATGACTTTCTTCTTCTTTGGCTTTATTATATATTATATTATAAAAAGGAGAGTATAGAATATATAACTTTATAATCCTGGCAACTAAATCTCTCATATTTTATCAAATTGTGTGATTTGATTGATGAGTCTACCTTGCTTACGAGAATGAGCTGATTATATTAGTACTGACGATATTTTAAGATAGGATAAAGCTCAAAACTACGATTTTATTTTAAAAATATAATACATTAATTCTTAATAGCACACATTTTGTCTTCAAATATCTATTATTACTACTAAAAAATTCAATCTGTGTATTCCTCAATTATATTGGTGGCATATGTAATAATTATTAAAAGTGTTGATTAAATGGGACATATTTATCATGTGAGTACTTTCCATGCTATTTGTATATATGTATATGTATATATATATATATATAAGTAATCATATAGATTACCACCAATCAAACTCCAGGTAATGTAAATTTTAGCTTCACCTTTTCATTTGATATGAATTTAAAATATGATATAAATTCAGAGAGTATAAAGAGTACAAAGAGTACAGAGAGTACAGAGAGTACAGAGAGTATAGAGAGTATAGAGTATAGAGAGTACAGAGTGTACAGAGAGTACAAAGAGTACAGATAACTGCTTAGAAAACTTATAAAAAGGCAACCAAGGAGCATCCAACTTGCTTTACGGTTATAGTGAACAATTCCTCTTCGTCTCACAAAGCAAAAGTGAAAATGTGAAAAAATGGATTGCTGAAAATAATAGAGAGTATAGAGAGTACAGAGAGTACAGAGAGTATAAATATGCAAAACTGCTAAAAAAAACTCATAAAAAAGGCAACCCAGTAGCATCCAACTTGCTTTAAGGTTATAGTGAACAATTCCTCTTCGTCCAACAGTTTGGAAACTTAAATGCCATGGATTTCTTGATTAGTAGAAAGCACACTATATATTCTTAATAATAGAATCAAAGGAGAAGAAAATAAGTTCACACTTCTCCAAACTAAGAAATTTATGACTTTATGTCCTTTATTTGGTTGAACTAACAAATTATATTTTTAAAAATTGATTGTACAGCTCTCAATTTGGTTTTAAAATAGTATTGATCTAATATAATATAGCGGCAAAGTCATTTATATCATTATTAAAAAATTTAATGGGTCTAAAATAGTTTATTTTTATCAAAATACAAATTCTGTAAGAAACTTACTTGGTCACACAATGTAAAAGAAAGAGCAATGAATCATATCGAATCCAATTCCACTGATATAAAACAAGTTAAAACTCCCAAGTAACCAAGTGCATGGTTCATTATGATCTAAGCTTTCACTTCTATATTTTTCTCAATAGGAAAAATGCCAAATATTTTGCATTATGATATAAGCTTTCACTTCTATAACAGCACAGAGAGTACAGACAAATAATAAAAGATCCAAACTGCTGCACAAATAATATTAAAAAAAACAATAATATTTCCTACTTATCAACCAACTTGCTGCAGGTGTTCTCTGGCCAATAATATTGAAAAAAAATTGAAATATCATGTACAATTATTTCCTACTTATCAAACTTTAAATGTATTGTTCTTAGCTTGGCTTTTTCATTCCCAAACAAAAGATAACATAAGCAAACTCAGCCCTAAAGCAATTCATCTTCTTAGGTCAATCTTGGTGGTCAGCCTAGTTAAGTGGGAATTTCATAATTGCTGCCTTCATGTACTTGCAGACAAACATCCCATAGTCAACACTATTATCTTGGACTGGAAGCCCACCCACCATTTCGATTGGCCATTTTGTGGGATCGCTCATAAAATACTGGCCAGCATTTTCAACAAGTAATTTGATCTGAAAAGCAAGAAGTATAGTCAATAAGGGGGGCTAAAAAAAACCAGTTTACGGAAACCAAATTGAAAATAACTCTTACAATCTCTGGAAGAATGGCCTTATGGGTTGGGGTTTTGGTAATGAGTCATAAAAATACTAGGCCCCTAGCTTAATATGCCCAACCAGGAGTGTCCAGTGTTGATTATCTATAATTGAAAGTAAGAGTACCTCAGCCCTTGACACACTGTCTGACAGTGACATGTTGGATGAATAATTTGCTTTCCTTGTGTAGGCCATATTTTGCATAGCTCTGTAAGAAAAGTAGAGAACATTTTGAAATTGTAGTTTCCATCTATGGAAATAATGATTGAATTACGCATATTTATGGGGTAACTTACCCCAAAGCATGAGATGTACAAATAGGGGACATACTCACGGGCGAGCGGTACTCATTGGCCAATAAGAAGGTGAAATGTGTGCATCCGAGATATTGATCTGACAACTCATCGATCACTCGTCAATAATGATATTTCCAGATGCTAATAATGTATCACCCCTATAAGTGATAAATATTTTAAAGTGATCTTATTTAAACGAATAGGTTATTTTATGTATGAAGGAGCTGAATGAAGATTGACTTACTTGTCCTCAAATCGGGAGCGTGACGTGTCAATAAGATGGAGCATCGACTTAGGCAAAATAGCTCTGGATGAGAACTCAACAAAATGATGTGCCTCTCATTTAGATGAAATTCGGCGAAAGTTAGTGATGAAGAGCTAGATTCACTAAGAATTAAGGATCGATCTACTGAGATGATTCATACCTTCGATTGATGCTCCTCCACCACAACGACAGCAGTCTATGGGTAATCGACCTTTATTGGCTCATCTTTGCGAACCTATAAAAAAATTTAGTGAAATCTATTTCTATTATCTCAAATTTAAAAGAAAGTAACTTAATACCTCTGCTGTAAGTGTGTGTGGAGGCCACCACATCACTTATTCTTGCTCGTGACTTCCTGTAAGTGTGTGTGAAGGGGGAACTAACAGCTTTCCTCTTCCTTATCTTTCGAGCTTTCACACCACGCTCAATGCTGCTGATTAAAGGTTTCGGAGCATCTTCATGTGCATTGGAGGCCTCCACAATAGCTTCCCCTATGGTAGACTCAACAGGGGCTTCCCTAGTGAAGGCTACCTCAGGGGATTCCCAAGTGGAAGTATCCACAGGGGCATCGACTTCCCAAGTGGAAGTATCCACAGGGGCAGTAGTTGTAGTTGCCTCCACAGGAATCTCCATAGGGATGGTAGGACCCCGCTGCCCAGCAAGAACCTCCTCGATAGTAGTAACCTGCAAATCAATCTCATCCATTCTCTCTGCCATTGTTGCTTGAAAAGAAGATAGTATATCTTTCAAGTCCTTAAAACCGTATCCTCTCCACGCATGAAGCCTTAGGAGGTAGTAGCAGGGGCTAGATACACAGGATGGGGAGAATATTGAGGGAGAGATATATGGAGATTCAATGGGGGGCTGAACTTCAGTGGACTTAGAATGGGACTTCATCAACTCAACATATGTATGTTGGGGGAAAATAATTCAAGGAGCCAGGTCTCCTCTTCTGATATGTCCTCAAATGGAAGGCAGACCTGTGTTAAACCGATAAGAAAATATGATGACTACAACATAAATAAATACATAATTATAAGAACTAAGTGATATTATTATATGCCACCTGGTGTCCTCCTAAACTCGTGAAGGCTTCATCTGGAAACTTTATTTTCAGCCATCGCAGCATACATGGCTTTGCAAATGGAGATGGCGGCCTCATGATGCTTATGTGCTCAGCGGCCCAGATCTACAATTAATATTTATGTAAGTTAACTTCAATGCAACCGAAGATATAAAATATACCATAAGAAGAGTGACAAATCCACTCATGTAACAGAGTGTCCTCTGGGTATGAATCTTTGATGTAATACCATCAAATTTTGAAACTAAGAAAGCCCAGATGACCTCCCTTGATTCAGAAATTTATCTATGTCATGCAGTAGGCAATCAATTCCGATGCTACCCTATAGTTGTGATATACCAAAAAAAGATTTGATAGCAGAAAATGTTTGTACTGGCCTGTGCCCTCAATGAAGCGTCTGCATGCTCAAGCATAGTCTTATAGTCTACTGAACTGAACTGCGACAGTGAGGATTTCTACCATAAGACCTTCACCCCTCTATTTGGCATCCCTATAATTATTGCAACTTCATCGGGGGTGAAAGGAATGCACTGCCCACCTAGAAAGAAAGCTTGCTTCTCTATCTCCCAGTAAGACAGGATTGAGGTAATGGCTATTGAGTCTTGCTGAATTACGTGCAGTCTAATGAATTGAAGCAGATGAAGCCTATTTAAAATGTCAATGACTTCATCAATAAATCGTGCTGTAATATTATTGAACACTGTTCCAATGGTGGTAGGCCTGCATCTCGAAGTTATCCTTTTTCCAGACATTGTAAACTTTAAAATGAAAAGTCAGGTAATGAAAATAATCTGAACAACCACGCCAAAGAAATAGAAAAAAATATTCACAAAATCATATGTACTCTCAAGAGAGTACAGATGCAAAATAACACTAAAAAACTAACCAAACATTCACCAAATTGCTTCCACTGGAATGTAATGTGATCAACAACCAGCCAAAAAAATTGGAAAAATATCCACAAAATTATCGTACTCTCAAGAGTATAGAGAGAGTGATTACAAAATAACACTAAAAAACCAACCAAATAACCTCCAAATTATTCCTGATGAATTACAATGAACATAATCTGAATAACCAAGCCAAAGAAACAGGAAAAAATATCCACAAAATCATATGTACTCTCAAGAGAGTACAGAGAGTACAGATGCAAAATAATACTAAAAAATTAACCAAACAGCCACCAAATTTCTTCCACTGGAATGTAATGAACAGAATCTGAACAACCAGGCCAAAGAAACTGAGAAAAATATCCACAAAATCATCTATACTCTCATAAGAGTACAGAGAGTACAGATGCAAAATAACACTAAAAAACCAACTAAATAGCCTCCAAATTATTTCTAATGAATTGCAATGAACATAATCTGAACAACCAGGCCAAAGAAACAGGAAAAAATATCCACAAAATCATCTGTACTCTCAAGAGAGTACAGAGAGTACAGATGCAAAATAACACTAAAAACTAACAAAGCACCAAATTGCTTCCTGAACGTAATGACAGACTCGAACAAAAGAAACTAGAAAAAATGTCCACAAAACCATATGTACTCTCAAGAGAGTACAGAGAGTACAGATGCAAAATAACACTAAAAAATTAATCAAACAGCCTCCAAATTATTCCTAATGAATTGCAATGAACATAATCTGAACAATCAGGCCAAAGAAACAGAAAAAATGTCCACAAAATCATATGTACTCTCAAAAGAGTACAGAGAGTACAGATACAAAATAACACTAAAATATCAACCAAACAGCAACCAAATTACTTCCACTATATTGTAATGAACAGTCAACAACCAGCCAAAGAAAGCGAAAAAATCTTCAAAATTATCACTCTCAAGAGAGTACGAGAGTATATATGCAAAATAACTTCTAAACCAACCAATATCCCACCAAATTGCTTCCACGGAATGTAATGAACATAATCCAAGCCAAAAAAAAAAGAAAAATATCCATAAAATCATCCTGAGAGTACAGAGTATAGATGCAAAATAACACTAAAAACTAACCAAACACCAAATTGATTCCAGGAATGTAATGAACACTCAATAACAGGCCAAACTAGAAAAATATCCACAAAATCATCTGTACTCTCAAGAGAGTACATATGTAAAATAATACTTCTAAACCAACCAACATCACACCAAATTACTTCCACTGGAATGTAATGAACATAATCTGAACAACTTGGCCAAAGAAATAGGAAAAAATATCCACAAAATCATCTATACTCTCAAGAGAGTACACAGAGTGCAGATGCAAAATAACACTTCTAAACCAACAGAACAGCCACCAAATTACTTCCAATATAATATAATGAACATAATCTGAACAACCAGGCCAAAGAACTAAAAAAAATGTTCACAAAATCATCTGTACTCTCAAGAGAGTATAGAGAGTACAGATGCAAAATAACACTTCTAAACCAACCAACATCCCACCAAATTACTTCCACTGTAATGTAATGAACATAATCTGAAAACCATGCCAAAGAAACAAGAAAAAATGTCCAGAAAATTATTTGTACTCTCAAGAGAGTACAGAGAGTACATATGCAAAATAACACTTCTAAACCAACAAAATAGCCACCAAATTACTTTCAATGTAATGAACATAATCTGCCAAAGAAATAGAAAAAAATGTCCACAAAATCATCTATACTCTCAAGAGAGTACAGATGCAAAATAACACTTCTAAACCAACCAACATCCCACCAAATTGCTTCCACTGGAATGTAATGAACATAATCGAACAAAGCCAAAGAACAGAAAAATATCCACAAATCATCTGTCTCAAGAGAATGAGAGAATACAAAATAACACTACTAAATTAACCAAACAGACACCAAATTACTTTCACTGGAATATAATGAACATAATCTGAACAACCAGGCCAAAGAAATTGAAAAAAATATCCACAAAAGCATCTATACTCTCAAGAGAGTATAGAGAGTACAGATGCAAAATAACACTAAAAAATCAACCAAACAGTCTCCAAATTATTCTTGATGGATTGCAATGAACAAATTTCCTCCAAACAGGCCAAAGAAACAGGAAAGAAATGACCAAAATGCTTTGTACTCTCATAAGAGTACAGAGAGTCCAGATGCAGAAATCAGGCTACAGAATTTTAATTCCATCGACTGAACATACTATCATCCCTAATCAGACCACATAATTCATCTTGAAACATGACCAAACATCCTACCATGTGATATACTAAACATTTCACAAGGCTAATCAGTTCAAAATTTGAAAATAATGCGTGTACCATCTTGACATATATAGAGTCTGCAAACATCTCCAAAAACTACTAAAATACATCCCGTTCATTTAATCCTAAACTCAAATGTTCTAAAATGTTCACATACTGGACAGTGAGAAGAATAGAAAAAATCCTAAATTCATTAAAGTTCGAAAATACAGGTGTAAATACCTCATGTAGTCGCCTACAATACCTCAATGGAAGTTATTCGCAAGACTCGTTCAAACCACTAAGCGACGGCCGGACGTTCGCCGATCGAGAGCCGGAGCTGAGCTAATGGAGAAAACCCTAAACTGTCATACGCGGGAGGAATGTCGAACGACGCGCGTCTCGTTTTTCTTCTCCTGCTGTTTGAACGAGGCGGGTCGGGCCGGGTCGGGCCAGGATAAACGGCGTGATCGCCGTCCCTCCAGTTACAGCACTGTTAAGCGCTAAAACGGGAAAAAAAACTACTGGACATACGTCGGGCGAAGATTGGAGTCTGCACGTAAAGCTTTGTGCAGACTCCGGACGTAATATTTTCTCCTTCCCAAGCGAGAGAATGCATAAATTATAGCAACGTAAGCTTATCGCTATGCGTACTCATTCGTAATTATTTAATGCATTCTTCCTTACACATAATATAATCAACTAACTAATAATTAATACTGACCAAAACTACTGTAAAAATAAAAACCAACGTAATCGGGCGGCAACTTCTATCCAATTTAGTAACATATAAAGTGCATGCACGCAGTGTTCATTGTACCAACCAATTATTAGCAGCTTGAAGTATTCTAAGCTCGCTGTCTCTATCTATCTCTGCCTATATAAAGGACTTGAAATCCAGTTAGCAATTACAAGCAACTCTGCATTTAACGAGACCAGAATAAAGAGGGAAAATGAAGGCATTTTTCTCCATCCTGCTCATTACTAGTGCTCTTTTCGCCACCTCCCGAGCCGGGAACATAGCCGTATACTGGGGCCAATTCGACAACGAAGGCTCCCTCTCAGACGCCTGCGCCACCGGAAACTATGGCTTCGCTATCGTCTCCTTCCTCCGCGACTTTGGCAACGGCCAGACTCCAGTTCTCAACCTCGCTAGTCACTGTGATCCCGCCTCCGGTGAATGCACTGGTCTATCCGATGACATCAACGCTTGCCAATCCCAAGGCGTAAAGGTCCTCCTCTCCATCGGGGGTGGCGCTGGATCCCACATGCTGTCCTCCCAGGACGATGCACGCCAGGTGGCCGACTACATCTGGAACAATTACTTGGGCGGCCAGTCTTATTCCAGACCGCTCGGCGACGCGGTGCTCGATGGAGTGGACTTCGACATTGAGGGAGGCAGCCCGGACCACTACGATGACCTCGCCAACTACCTCTCCGCCTACAGCAACCAGGGGAAGGGCAATTTTTTTAAAATAGGTACCGTTAAAATACGAATTAGCAAATTGAGTATCGTTAAAAAAAAATTTAAGAATAGGTAAGTAGGTAGTGCGGCTGCTCACGTCGTTTTTGGCGTGGCGTTTATCGCGATGAAAAAGTAGCCGGTCGATAGCGCGGCCGGTCGCAATTCAGATGCGGCGGTGAGCCGGTCGCGTAGTTAGGCTGACCGGCTCCCAGGGCCGATCGCCCGATCGGCTCCTCCTCTCGGTTTTCCTCGATTCCTCACACTCGCTCTCGTATTCGCCGTAGAAGTCCGACCGCGGCAGCCGATACGGTCCTCCCGTCGCCGTGAAACTTCCGCCCGGCCGTGATCTAACGCACGTGCAGCGTCTTGTCTAGGTATTCGTCGAACTTTTATTTTTTCCGGCGTTAACTTTAACGACGCTTAACTACTTCCTCTCATTTACCGGTAGTTGGAAGTCAACTTTAGGTTTCGGCGATTCTTGCGGCTTCATTGAGAAAAATTGCCTTTGGATTCTACATTTTTTAGTGCAAGATGAATAGAGAATATGTTTGTGATACTTTATTATGGAGGCGGCGAGTATCGATGAGCAATTGATCAAGTTATATGGGAGGTCGAACTCGTCGATTAAGGTTCGGCGTCACACACCTGCGGCATTGAAGCAACAGCAATTATGAGAAACTTGAACATCGATCCGGCGCCCTTGTCACATTAACAGTCGTTATCCGGTGAGTAGCGGATTTGTAGCGTCAGTCATATCGGCGATGATGTTTCGAGTTAACACTTAGCTTCCGTCGATGTTGGTGTTGTATGTCGAAGTGGAAGATGTTAATATTGCATCCACATCAGCTGATCCGGTAGTGAGGTCAATAGATATACCGCTAACACATACACATGATTTCATCGCAAGAACATCCAGGGATACATCGATGAGTTCATTCCCGGGCGTTTATCGTCATAATTTATCGATTAAACTTGTAACAATTAATATGATAATTAGTTCGAACTTATAAGTTATGTGGCGTGATGATATTGTATGCAGATTGGATGAACCGTATGTGCGAGTCGCGGTTGGAGATGAGTATCGGTAAGCTCAAGTAGTGAGTGAAACGGTATTAGTGATGATGATTTATTGAGTTAGAAGACACTGTACTTGGGAATATAGACAGTCATACTCTGCTGAGAAATCACTCATTTCGCAATGTTGACAGTGAGAGTCAAATGTTGTCCACAAACGAGTATGTACGGAACTGTAAAACTACGCGGCAGTGGGACAACGATGTTTATTTTGACGGCCCATCTGACGAAACTGCCCTAAATGATGAAATTGAAATTCCAAATGACATTCCCGAAGGTATGTGTTTTGCAAGTAAACGGAGTTTGCAATTTGCTATTGTCGGGTGGTCCATAGTAAATAATGTACAATTCGAGCAGTTACCTCTAATCGGAAGAACTACGGTTGTATGTGTGCGACGATAGTCATAAGGCCCTGTTGGCGTTTACATTGTATCGAAAAAGCGATTAGGGGTGCTTGGAGAATATCAAAAGTTGGTGAAAATCATAGATGTGTCAATGCAATAAGTTCATCGTCGATGTAGTTCAAGTTTCATAGCATACTACATCAAACCTGTGATCAGGCATCAGATTGATTTGAAACCTAGAGAGATTATAGGTAGGATGGAGTCAAAATTTAATGTTAAAGTTTCATATATGTTAAAGATTGAGATTCTTTGCTGTCAGGTACGATGGTAGAGGGCCACCGCCCGCATGCTAGACGTCGGCGACATATCTTTGAGTACATGCGAGGACGCTAGTAATATGGTGTTGGTTTTAGGACAATGTCGTACTTTTATTTTTTTTTGGTTTGATAACCAACTTCATAGTCATGTACAAGTTAGCACACTTCTGGCATAATGAACATTTGTTTATTGTCCATTTGTGAAATGAATTGGGTTATTAGTGTATGTTTATGTGCTCAAATTGGGAATTAAATGTGCCAACTTCGATAGGATGGAATATGCTTTACAAGGCTTCTAAAATGTTGTATGAAAAGAATTTGATATGATACAAAATATTAACTATTTTTGTTCTTATATACTTAAATCATTATCCAAACAACTCTTAAGCACAAATGCATCGGTTCATTGATGAATACTCCAAAGTGATGATGTATTCTGCAGCCCGAAGGTGAAATGGACCGGATTTTCAAATAACTGAAGCATTGGGCGATTGGGTTTTCTGAAGCGATCGCCATCATAAGCGGCGGGTTACGGCCGCTTGATGGTGGCGGCAGCTTGATCGAGCGGCCAGTTAAGCAAGCGGTGCCCGTTGGGACTGATCGACTGGCGCGGCAGCGGAGCTTAAGCATCTAGCCGCGGCTCTGCTCTTTGGCTATATGGTCGATCCAGGTTAACTACAAGGAGGGTAAAAAAAAAGTTTCATTTTATTGATATCTTTGAGCAAGTAATCTCACAAAAAACTTTCTTTGACAGATTATCTCCAATTTCTTGTAATTAAACACGCAAGTTAAAGTTTAGACTTTTGGTTAAACATTTTCTATTTTTGCCATCTTTTGGAAGAATATCAACAAAGGACTTTAATAGGTCCCAATACTTTAATCTTTGGGCTACTCCTATATGGCTGTAAGATATTAAAGAAATATTTATAATTGACTTATTTGGATTGTTGACTTAAATAAGCTAATAAATCAATAACTGCATATCATAATCATGAGTATTTTAAGTAAATACATTAAGCTACTACGTACATAAAAAAAATTTTGAAACAAAACTTATAAACATTTATTATGTCATAATCAAGGTTAACATGTACATGACTATGTCGTTTGTAATGAATCGAAAAGGCGAATGTAGTGCGGACACTTTCCTAAGCTACCGTGAGACAACCGCCTTCCTCCGTGTCTGCGTGCGTAGATTCACCACTCCGTGTGTCGGTCGCGCCGCGAGATGGGCGATCACGTAGGTGATGCGGCCCTAGAACAACATCCTCGCACTATCACGACATATCATCACGTGATGTGAATATAGGTGGGCTGCGAGTCGTCGACGGTGATATGTAACGGTCTGGATCGGCATCGTAGAAGGGGCTGGATCGGCGTCGTAGAAATGCGGATCGACATACGAAGAAGGACCTGGATCAGCGGATGTAGATGGACCGGCGCTCAGTCATCTTTGTCGACACCCTCGTGACCGCCGTCCGTAATATCGCCTATATGTACGCCGATCAAGGTCTGATATCACCTCGTATCTATCGACACATCGCCGTAAGTGGTGATCATCGACGGACCAAATATGAAATATGTCGCGTTCGCTGATATGGTCCGCTATGCAAAAAAAAATGAATGTTAAATTATCACTTTAAAAATATTGAATATTTCCATATATCATAACTTACATAAAGGCGTTCCACCGGTGCTAGCGAGTATGTGGTAGGTGGATCTATCAGGCGTAAAAGAAGCCCATGATCGAACCAACGCATGTATTGGTGATAGCGGTATTTACGTCCTGACCTCTAACCCATCGACGGCAATCCGTAGACTCTCCCAAAAATATGTATGGTGGTAGTCAACCCAGTCGACATCTGCTTTACCCCGACCATCAACCCTTTTGAAACTAGGGTCCGGCTACATCTACTGGGAGTAAGGCCAAGCGGCGCACTCTGCGGTAAATACCACTCAACCCTCTTCCGGTGATAAGAGGGACTCGTCTTCCATATGTCGAGCCTGAGCATACAACATAGATTTGCTCGATCTCGTTAATCGGCTCCCATCACCTACCATTATGCTAAAAGTATGTTAAAACATAATGTAGATAATAGTATTAAGGCAATGTTAAATGCGATTCAACTGTGTGTCCAAACCTAGCTCATTCGTACCGCAACATTCGCTAAAGGTCATTTGCTTACTGTCATTCCACACGCACACGGAACAGTTTAAACATGCATAAGTGCATAATTTGAAATTGTATAAGCAACAACCTCAAACCAACGCTGGACCAAGCTCTGCAGATATGGGACATGTAAAGTCGGCTACTACATGAATGTGCTCCCAAGCCCAAATCAAGTAGGTGTAGGCAACCGACCATGTTATGGTGGGTGTCGACTTCTGCAACTCTCTATATAGAGCCAAGACGCTCCACCTATAGACATCATGCTAAAATCATCCAGATCCTCCAAGAGTGGTGGTACGTAGGTGGACCGAACGATCGGCAATAAAACAGCCAATCAGAAATAAAATATAAGCCCGGAGGTGTCGGTAGAAGTCATCTGTGCTCAGCCTATCATATGACTCTCTGTAGAAAGTCCACCTAAGCCACCTCAGTGGCATGCATGTACATGCATGTGCCTGGCCCATCCTGAATGTCGCCCTGATATTCGGATAGACCGGGTCATGATACATCACGGTAATGGGTATGTCCCCAATAACTCGCAGCGGCAATCGGCCAAGTGTCCCATCTCTTCCCTCGCCAATCAATCGGGCCTGATAGGTGGTCCATCAATCCGTGACCTAGAATCATCGCGTCACGGCGTGTCATCTCACTACAGGTGGAAGGTATTGGTGGGACCATCTCTCAACCAAGGCGTAGCGATGATCCGGTAGGATGAAGTGGCGCGACTCACGCATGCGAGCCCGTGATCGGATGAATCTCGTGCATGTAATGGGCCACTCCCCGATAAGCAAATGTGATGCGGCCCAAACGGTGCTCAAAAGCAAAATGTAAGTTAGTGTCCCAAATAAAAGGTAAGCGGTGTAACACATTCTACGCAAATAACAAATTCACTTACGATGTCGGGGTGGCGGCTGATGCATACGTAGGAGGCAATACTAGGATGAACCTCGAAGGTGTCGCGCCAATGGTGGGCCTCCCCAGCTCGTCACGTCTAGGCGGCTCCTCATCGATCGTCAAAAAAAGTAGAAGATTATTGTTTACAATTACCGCTACATACCGCAAATTATGATAAATAAAAGCGGAAATTAATCTTAAGATAAATAAGTGGAAATCCACATAGACAAGTGCTTTTTATGAATAATTCGACTACATGAGAAGTATCAACAATCTTATAAATTACAACTAAATTATTAATAAAATGAACTACTTAGTTAAAAAAGGATTACTACTAGATTTGGTAGGATAATTTTAAAACTATAATTTTCATTTTCACAAAAAATAGTTTGAAAACCGGTCTCATTATCCATTGATTCATCATCAAAAAAGTTTTCTCATCATTATTAACGTAGATTTAGAGAAGATCCCATTTGATAAGAAGACAAATCCTCTTTGTCTATTAAACGCAATTATCACTAAGCAGTACCATAAAAAATAATAGTTAAAGAAGGGTAGAAACTAATTTATTAAGCAAAAAATACTTTCGCACATTATCAAGAAGCTCCATACAATCATGCTTGCCCAAATTCAAAGAAGATATAACAACATTTTCTTTTAAATATTTTATTAGGAAAAATAATGACCATTATCTAGATTTTCAAGTAACACGAATCTCCTTATAATTTGAAACTAAAACAAAAAAATCATCCACTTGCAAATTTTCAGGAATAATACAAATAATAGTAGCTGAAACTTGATTACTCTCCAAAATACTTCAACAATAATTTCACTACAAGCTTATCACTACAACTTACATTACATCGAGGACACCATTCGAAAAATTAGGAACAACATTAAAAACACCAATAATATCATTCATAACACCATTACTATTTTCTTTCAAAGCGGTTTTCTTTTATCATAGTTTTATATTATACAAGAAACTTTAGTAGGATAATTTTAGTAGGATAATTTTAGTAGAATAGGTTTCTTGTATCATAAAATTTCAAGGTTATACCTATGCAACATCACCTAACAAAACTGAAATGGTAGAGACAAAGAAGCATATTTCATATTTGTGTTCAGCATTATAAAATAAGAATAATATCAACTCCCCAAACAATGGCATGAATGTGGAACTTAAACTTATGCTATATGTTGAAATCTTTAACATGTTCTCTCGACTTAGTGCATGCGACATCGAGTGATAGCAATAGTAAAATACCTAGAAGAAGTCGTGGAAACGGTGGAAAAAAAAAGCATAATGCGAGGTGAGACTTCTGGCCGGCGAGAAGTTCCGAGGCGGAGGGGCGGTGCTCGCTAGCGTGGGACCGGTCGGCGCAACTACTGGCCGAGAGCGGAGTGTCAGCGTGAGGAATCGAGGAAAACCGAGAGGGCTGGGCGTCGGGGCCGATCGACTAAAATGTCGAGCGGTCGCCTACTAGGCGTGGCTCTATCTAAGCGTCGCCGGAAGGCGGCTCGCCATTGCGGGCTATCTCGCGTGCACAACCGCCACGCGTTGGAAGACGTCGTGGCGTAGCCAGTCGCCCACTAATTGGGCGACTCTACCTATTCTTAAATTTTTTTTTAACGATACTCAATTTGCTAATTCGTATTTTAACGGTACCTATTTTAAAAAAATTGCCCCAGGGGAAGAAGGTCTACCTAACGGCGGCGCCCCAATGCCCTTATCCCGACGCTTGGCTGGGTAAAGCGCTCGACACCGGCCTATTCGACTACGTTTGGATTCAGTTCTACAACAACCCGCCGTGCCAGTTTTCAGAAGGGCAGCCTAGCAACCTCCAGGATGCATGGAACCAATGGACGACGGGGATCCAGGCGAACCAGTTCTTCCTGGGCCTGCCGGCGGCGCCAGATGCGGCCGACGGCGGCTTTATTTCAACTGATGACTTGACTTCTCAGGTGCTTCCTGAGTTGAAAGGGTCGAGCAACTATGGAGGTGATGCTCTGGTCAAGGTATTATGATATCCAGACCGGTTACAGCCAAGCCATTCGATCCTCCGTTTGAGAGCGTACATATTTAGATAAATATATACTATACGTTGAACCTTTGTGAAATTAATCTTTATGTAATTAAGCATGTGTGATATATGTAGTCTCAGCGTGAAGGAGGTGTGATGTTAGTATATAGAATCAGCAGGCGGCCTGATATGTGGTTTCACTGTACTGCACATATTTTTAACTGCGTTGTTCATAGTATATTTATGTTTTGTTACTTATATCTGTTTCTTTTTCGATTTATATTTTATCTGATTTAACAATGATAAAAAAAACCATGATTCCCAACGAACACTAAAATCATTATTAAATTTTACTATAAGTTTATTCAATATAATTGAAGAACTTGAGATGTTATGCAGTGAGGGGACGAGTAGGAGAAGGGGAAGAAAGAGCAGAAGAAAAAAAAAATCTTAAAAAAAAATATGATTTAAAATATAATTAGTAATTTCAGTATCTTAAAAAAAATTAGATATAAGTTTATTCGTCGGGTTAAGGAGTGACTTATTTATCACGTCGAATCTAATCACTTTATCCGCTTTAGCTACCAACGGTGACTTATAGTACTGAGGAAGTAAACGTTAAGCGTCGGGTTATATGTATTTTTTTGATATTTTGCCAACTTAGTTGGATTTAAGTTCCATTATTATTTGTCATTGGAGCTACCCAAACTTTTCAATGATTATATAAAACCTTTCATTCTCTTGATCAATATTTTATTAAATTTTTAATATTTTATCTCAAATTGCATAAATATATGAATTGTTAATTTAATTTATTTTAATGAAACTTTTATAAATAGGCATGTCTTTAATGATTTTCACATATTTTATGCTAAATTTTACAAGTATTTGATTAATTAGTAGAAAAATATAGTTTAAAAGATTTTTCATTTAATTCTAAATTTGTTTATATATAAACTAGAGTGAGTCATCCTTGAATATATTGAATATATTGAATTTTGAAAAACCCTTATGTTTGAATGATAAATATTGGATTTCTCTTATGAATAATGATAAGATCAAAAGCTTGTCCAGATGAATAAGGGTAAATATTAATATTTAGTCCAATATCTTAAATGATGTACATAATATCTTGATTATTAGTATATAAAAAGATCTATATGCTTACATAAATATGTAGAAATTAAGAGAAAAATTTACTTCAAATTGCCTCGATAATCATCTCTAAAGCTTGAAGGTATAAAGGGTGAAATTATATAAGTGACTCTTTATAATGCTATAATCAAATATATAATATTTATATATATATATATATATATATATATATATATATATATATATATATATATTGTGTGTGTGTGTGTGTGTGTGTGTGTGTGTGTGTGAGGTTAAAGAAATTCTTGAGAATAGTTCAGGTAGTTTTAAACTTTTCACAATATCATTATTTCTCAATAAAATAAAAAATCTTTATCTTAAACAAATTTGGAATTAAATAAAAAGTCATTTAAACTATATTTATCTACTAATTAATCAAATACCTATAAAATATACATAAAAATCATGAGATCATTAAAAATATGTCTATTTAAAAAATTTCATTAAAATAAAATAAATTAACAAATTCGTATATTTATGCAATTTGAGATAAAACATTAAGAATTTAATAAAATATTGATCGGAGAAGTAAGAGAAGATAATAGTATAACCTAAATCCAACCAAGTTGGCAAAATACTTAAACAAAATAGTTACATATAAATTCGTTTAACGACAACTTATATATTTATAAGTCGTCATCAAACGGACTATTAGATTCATGCGGTACTCCATGAGAGTTAATTATGCTATTCTATCATTGCCTACCTTCAAGGTGATGTCTATAGGTTGGATTATCAAGTTATTAACAAAAAAATTAATCTATCTACTGTCACTTAGTAATGATATCTTCAACTTAATTATTTATGTTAGTTGTAGCTAAGGCTCGATTTTATAATTTAGTAGGTGACCAAATAATGATTAAATATTTCTTCACACTCGATGAATAATTAAGTGTGTCACCAAGGTAACGATACAATTAATAAATGAGATTGTATACAATATTTTTTAGTTGTTTAAGTCTCAAACAATTTATTTTTTCTAATTTTTAATTTGAAGATTCTATAATTGGTAGATCCCTTCAATCTCATTTTTAACATCAACATTTATATTTGAAAATTTCATTTTCTTTTAGAGTTAGTGGATCATATTTATTTGATTATCCTCCATAATATTTTGTTTATTATTTTATTATAATTAGGATATATCCATTTTTTTATTAATATATTGATATATTATTTTCCCTCTACATAATATCAAAGAGGGTTTTAGCCTAACTTTAATCATCATTGTGCTCTCTCTTTTTCACTTTTCTTGAGATGCTCAAAAGCCAAAATCTCAAATTATTGTTCTTTACAATTTGTCAATCTCATTTGTCAATTGCTCACTAGTGCTTGTGTTACATCTACTTGTGCTCTATCTTTTGTACAAAGTGCTTATACTTAGCTTCAATCACTCTTGTACAATCTCTTTGATGTTAGGCATATCTTTATTTGATCTAATTACACTATAGTGTTCAATCATAGTTTCATGTTATAAAGTAATTCTTCTATTCTTTACATTTTATTATTGATGTTATGATGTCTCAATCTCCTCTCAATAGTTCGAAATTCTGCTCAATCGTTGGGATAGCTATCAAATTCAATGGTTTTGATATGGTGCTCAAAATACCGCTAATCAAAGTCCGAATCTTAATATCAAAAGCGACGATTTAGTCGAGCCGTCGAGATTAAGCACTTGAAATATCCTTGGAATCTTTGGGATATCAATTACATCCCAAAATAGCTCTTAAATATAGAGTGTTTATAGTCAAATCGGCGTCTCGGAGGCAGGATCTAGCAGCCTAAGATCTCATAATTGACTTCATTTGGGCATCAAATGCTCAAAATACATCAAATGATCGGGCTAACCATTCTAAGTCGTCCATCAAGAGGAGACGACTTTTGCATAGAAACGCCTCCCTCCCATCTATAAATAGAAATCCTCGGCATGAGGGAGGAGGGGAAGAGGAGAAACAAGTGAAGAAAAGCCAACGGCAGCAACACCAGCCACCGTCAACTGATCCTTACGCCATCAATCTGAAGAAGAGGAAGAATCCAAACAAGGAGAAAGCAAGAAGGAGGAAGAAGCTCAAGATCCTCCAAGCAGAAACACATGCCGAGTCATCAACCACCATCATCGCTAATTGTCTGATCTCCAATATGCAACTATTACAATATCATCATACGTTGTTGGTCCTCATGCAATTCTGTCAATGAAGACTTTGTACTAAAGTGATACATAGTGGAAGCTCTGGTAGCGTGGTTTTTCTCTTTGAGGTTTTCCACGCTTAAAAATTCTGCATTCTGTAAAATAAATTAATCGACAAGTAACTTATCACTGACTGGTTTTCTAGCACCCAACAGGTTTCAACTATAATATTTGGTCCATAGCTTTTTGAGAAATTTATAAATCAATTCAAACTCCAAAATAAATAAATAACTTGCCAAAATCTGGCCAGTGAATACCTTCGGGACGTCTAAGCCATGCGTGAGTGTATCACAGGCCTACTAATGAATTGTTTGAGTCAAATATGTCACCTTAGTGGATTCAGGTTTACCTTATACCCAATTAAGCAAATATCTTATTACACTATATATATATATAGAGAGAGAGAGAGAGAGAGAGAGACAGCGATAGTTTCGTAGCAGCACCGTCTAAACATGGCAGCTTGACTTATATTAGAATATATTACTCCAGCTTCCTTATCCCGTTAAAAATCTAATTTAATTTATATACTTCGATTCTAACAGCGTACGCTTTTAGCGTTCTATCTAACCATCCAACTTAACTAATTTAATCAAACCTCAAAATCAAAGCAAAACAAATATACTTAGAAGCCACTCATCTGGGGATAATGCATTAATGTTAGCCACCGTAATCCTTATTCCACGCTCTTAACGATCGCTGCATATAGTCGTCAGCATCTCGATCCACTTAACAATTTCAATTTTCTATATAAATTGTAGTCAGTACAAGCCAGCTTTCAGCTTAGATATCTATAATCCTTCAAGTTCAAATTAATGGCTAAAAAATCCTATCTTTGCCTCTTCCTCCTCCTGGCTGCCCTCTTCTCCACCTCACAAGCAGGCAAAATCGCAGTCTACTGGGGCCAAAACGGGAACGAAGGCACATTAGCTGAAACTTGTGCCTCCGGCGACTACGGCTACGTCATTCTGTCTTTCCTCTGCTCCTTCGGCAACGGCCAAACACCGCAGCTCAACCTCGCCGGCCACTGCGACCCGTACTCCAACGGCTGTACTCACCTCAGCAGCGACATCAAATCATGCCAAGCTAAAGGCATCAAAGTCCTTCTCTCCATCGGCGGGGCCGCCGGCTCCTACATCCTCACCTCCCGAGACGACGCCCGCCAAGTCGCCACCTACATATGGAACAACTACCTCGGCGGCCAGTCCTCCAAAAGGCCGCTCGGCGAAGCCGTGCTCGACGGCGTTGACTTCGACATTGAGGGCGGAAGCCCCGACCACTACGACGATTTAGCCAACTACCTCTCCGCCTACAGCAAGCAGGGGAGAAAGGTCTACCTCTCGGCAGCGCCGCAGTGCCCCTTTCCAGACGCGTGGGTGGGCAAAGCTCTCGACACCGGGTTGTTCGACTACGTTTGGGTTCAGTTCTACAACAACCCGCCGTGTCAGTTTTCCAATAGGGAGCATCTGGACAATTTGATGGGGGCGTGGAAGCAGTGGACGACGGAAATCAAGGCGAGCAAGATCTTTCTTGGCTTGCCGGCGGCGTCAGATGCAGCGGGGAGCGGTTTCATCCCTTCGGGCGAGCTTAGGTACATAGTGCTTCCAAGGGTGCAGGAGGCGAGCAAGTATGGTGGAGTGATGCTGTGGTCTAAGTACTATGATGATCAGAGTGGGTATAGTAAATCCATTCTTCCCGACGTTTGAAGGAGAAACTATCACGTAAACTGGCACTGTTTGCGCTTGTACTTCTGATGTATTTTGTAAACTGTACTGTTGCATATGTATACCGTATTGGCTGATGAAAATCTGTACAACTTGAAGGCCATGTTATGAGTTATAAAATGATCCGCTTTTAATTTTCTAACTGTTCTAGTATAAAATCTGTACAACTATATATTAAGATTCACCAAAAATTATTGTGTTTGTGGAGTGAAAACATTTTCTTTTTATTCAAATTTTGATTATAATTTTTTTCAAAATATTGAATGATTATATTTGTTATTTTAAAAATCACATATCAGTTATTTTAAGAAAGATTTATCTACATAAATATAATTTCAATGAATTCATATATGTCTGATACTTAAACTTTTAAATTCATATATAATAAATTTATATACATTAAAATATGTATTTTATTAAATTAATAATAATTATAATGATATTTTTAATGTGTGGGGTTTCAAAATTCACCATGACTCGACAAATGCAGAAAGAATGGTTTAAAATGGATAATATTACTCATTCTAATGCCGAGAGAGAATTTTCATTAAGGTTAGTCGTAAGTCGTTGTTAATACCAAAGAGAGCATACGATGAGTTTTGTAATTTAGAGTCTAGATTTATTATCATCTTTTAAGCTTAAAGTAATGGTTGGTGAATGATGACGCGCAGATTTAATCTCATTATCCTGCATCAGAATCCTGGGTCCACTTAGTGAGGAAGTGGTCGAGCCAAGACCGAAAAGATCCTTATCGAACACATGCGTTATGTCATCCAAGAAATCCTTGTAGACTTGGGGTGGTGTTTGTCTAATGAGATAGGCTTAAGTCTACTTTAGCTGACAGATGGGTTTTTTTGCCCAATCAAGCATACCGAATGATTCACAACTCAAAGACGAGCCATTGGAGAGCATCCAGCTACGTTTGTGATCATAATATAATGGAGTCTTGGCCAAACCAGATAAGAAGACTTTGGTTAAAACTGCATCATCTGTGGAGCCTATTGGATAAGCCACGCAATCAGAGTACATGAGCCACGTCCTTACTAGCATGAGATTGATTGAGAGCTATGATGCATTACCCAACAAACACGGGATACGATATAATACGCATTTAACACTTCTATTTTTAAAATATGACACTACACACATTGGACATGACATTATCATTAATAATTAATAAAATGTGTATAAATTAAATAGATAAAATATTAAAAATAATAAAAATAAGTCATTTTAAAAAAAATTAAATTAAATTAATATATATATATATATATATATATATATATATATATATATATATATATATATATATATATATATATATATATATATATATCTTAAGTAATTTATTTTATTGTACTTTAATAATTTTAATGAATAAAATTTATTATTAATTCTAAATTTATAAATTTAATTATAATTTATAATAATTTTAATTATTTGTAATAAATATATCTCATTGTTCTATTTTTTAGCTCAAATATCATTTTTAAATTTCTAAAACTCTATAATATTTTAAAATATAACAAACTATATTTAAAATATTTTTATATAATTTTAATTCAATTATTTAGGAGCGTGTTCCTTTAATTTTTAATATTATTTTAATTGGACACTTTTTCGCCGTGTCCGACACGTGTCGGAGGCGTGTTGGAGCCGTGTTCGTGTTCGACACGTGTCGGATATTGCATGCCTAATTTTTAAGAGTGTCAGTGCATCATAAATTGAGAGTGAACATGTAGAACACTTGATTTGACATTGTTTTAGAGTTTTCTTAATTTGTCATCTTGACAAACTTTGTTTAGAAGGTGGATTGTCTCCAAAATTTGCCACCGACCTCTCGACAAATTTGAATTGAAGAGAGTGATTTAAAGTGTGTCTGTATAATTTTCAGAAGACAGATGGAATAGTAGATAAGACATTACCCAGAGATTTCACCCTCATTTTGTGAGGACTTTAGATTTGTGGTTCTTACCAAGCTCCCCTATAAGAAAGTACCCTCGAGTGTAAGAGAGAACTTTTGATTTGTCGTTAGTCGCATAATGCATAGTAAGTAACAATATGTGAGTTTAAAATTTTGATTATGAAATTCATTATTTCAGTTTAAACCTGGATTGGGGAATAATGACGCGGATCTAGATCATGGTTCCTTCATCCCAGGGTAATATACTTAATCGAGAGGTATGACCCATCTTGACGAAGGATCCTCAACGAACACATGAGTTACGTGCCTAAGAAATCCTTGTATACCAGGGGGTGTTTGTCAAGGAGACAATCTTAAGTCTACCTGTAGAGGTTGTCTATCAAGTATACTCTTTGATTCACAATCAAAGGGTAGATCCATTGGGGAGCATACGGTACGTCATGATAATATAATGGGCTCGATTAGCCAAAACCACCCAATCAAGGACTCACATAACCGCTTCATCTATGGAGTCTATGGCCAAGCCACGACTCGAGGACACATCACGCCTTGTGAGATTGATTGAGAGTGAATATAGTAGAACACTTGATTTGACATTGGCTCTTTTGTGAGCTTGAGTTTTCTTAATTTGACACCCTCGAAAAACAACTGCGGAAGGTGGATGGATTGAGTTTGATTTAAGTTTTTAATGATAGAGTTTCATTTAAGGTTTCAAATTGCTACTTAATTTGATTTAAAAATTGATTAATTTGAAGTGTTTAAGACTTTAGATCCTATCAATTCTAGAGCTAATAAGAGATTAGATCTACTATCACCGACATAATCGGATATTTTCTTGATTTGCAACTCTTATTATAAGTTTTTAGGTTTTGTTAACCCGGGTTTACTCTTAAGACTAAACTGGGAAATAACCGCAGACCAATTTAAACATTCAAAGATAGTATTAGACCATGCGGGTGTATAGTAATTTTATGTTTGAATTATGAGATTGATTTTGTATTTTCATTTAATTCTAACTTTAGTATGCATAACCTTTTCGACATCAAAATTTGCACTTGAAATCTCTATGTCCGAAGTAATGTGTTGATAATTTTATAATTTTACTTAATTAGTGATTTCATTGATTTTAAAAATTATAATTATAATGAAATTCCTTAATTTTTGATTGAAGGAAGCCCTATGATTTTTGTAGATTTTGATTTAGTATCGCCTTCCGTCTGTTTGTACAAAGAGTTATAGATCCGGTGGCGAAACATGCATTTTGATTTAGATTGTAGTTTAAAATATTACTTGGCTTTACTTACTTATTGAGTTTTTGTAATTCTCCAAACTTGATTATGCTCAATCTATATTACTGATAAGTTATGATTTCGATTTATTGCTTTATCCCTACTCATGCTTATTAGCTAGCATAGTAATCACCTCCATATTCGTATAAGAGTTATTAAACTCAATTTGGATTCATCTTTATTATATATCAAATTTTACAAACTTTAAATTTATTGCAAATTTGTTATGAGTTTAGTATTAATCTCCTCAAATTTCAATTAAAACTTGTTTAATTTTGAGGAATTTACAAGAAATAGGAACTCACTCATTACTTCAATATAAGCCGTAGAGAATTGCTATTAGAATTTGTGAGTTTAATATTAGCCTCCCCAAATTTTACTTGCATTTTAAATGAGTGTTCTATTCTTTCAAAAATTCTCTTGAAGTGCTCTCCCCCTATTTCTCTTTGATTTAATATTTATTGTCATATTTATCATATATTCTTTTATTTGACTTAAGTTTTGATAATTTCCATTTGAATTTGTTTAAGTCTTAAATTTTAGTCTAAATTTAGGCCATCCCCCAGGGGGGGTGCATCATGGTATTTTGGCTTACTCGGTACGCTTATTGAGCGTAACGAGCGATATCTTGAGACACCACAACTAATTTTTCATCTCATCGTCTTGACGATGAGGCCTTCTAACCGAAGAAGATAAAGCAATATATATTGTCTCCCTTTTTTTTCTAAGTCTAAAATTAGAAAATTTCTAGAATTTTGTCAGGGAGCGACATCTAACGGATGTTGCTTACTCGACGCCTCTGAGGCGAATGCGACATCACATCGCTTTTTTATCTCTTTGTGCCCTCTTGAGCTGACAGGCCTTCAAAAAGAAATATATATATATATATATATATATATATATATATACTCATTTTCGGGGGAGCTGCAATGCTCGGTAAGGGAACAAGGTTGGGTATGCTGAAAACCAAGAGAAGAACCCGTCTCTTGATGGTGTTGCTTCTTTGGCTACATCGAGGCAAATTTGAAGAGGTAATGCGAGGAATGCGACGCCGGAAATCGAAAGAAGAACTCACCTCTTGATGGTGTTGCTTCCTCCGATTGCAATGAATCGAAGATTGGAAAGGTAATGCAAGGAATGCGACGCCGAAAATCGAAAGAAGAACCCGCCTCTTGACGGTGTTGCTTCCTCCGACAGATAAGATTGAGGTAATGCCGAATGCGACGTCGAAACCGAAGAAGAACCGCTCGACGGTGTTCTTCCCGACGTGCACGGCGCAAAATTCAGATGGATTGTGGGTTGCGAGAAGAAGGTTGCGGCGGTGCAGGCTTGTGGTTTGAAGGCTGCCGAGTGGAGGCGGTTTGAAGGCTGCAGCACGGAGGCGGTTTGTAGGCTACGGCACAGTGGCGGTTTGAAGGTCGTGGCGCGGAGGCGGAACAGGCCGGCAGGACGGGCCGGCGGGATGCGCGGAGCGCGAGATTGTGTGACGCGGAGCACATGATTGCGGCTTGTGGGACGGGTCTGCGGAACAGACAGCAGAGGCACGGAGCGCAAAATACAGGACAGCCTGCAGGACACCTCATTACATTGGGCTGGCTTGCGTGGGCTGCAGCGGATCGGAAGGAAGGGTCAGCGGGACGGCTTGCGTGATACAGAGCAGATATAGCACAGGCTTGTGCATCAGTGGGTCGGAGGCAGGCTGGCAGGCTTGCAGAGACAAAGGCAGACCAGCAGCAGGCGAGGAGATTGAGAGGGGAGAGTGATAGGATTTTACCTGTGTAGAGGGAGGTTGGAGCGTGGGAATGGAGGAAGAGAAGAGGCGAGTGGGAGAGGTTTCTTGCTAGATGAGTTTCGAACGAGAGAGGGAAGGGTGGGCTGTGCAGTTTGAGAGCCGAATTTTGATTTTAAAGGAACGGGAGGAATTAGATATCTTGCTTTAGGAGAGAGGAAAGAGAGCAGGAGCGATTTTTTTTTCGATTTGGGCTATTTAGGATTAATTAATTTCACTAAATTTTAATTAAATATAATTATGAGTTTTATGCCAACAAATTGATAGAGTCAATATATATATATATATATATATATATATATATATCATATTAGGTTATTCATATTTATATGATAGTACATTTTTTTCAATGGAGTTTGGTTAGTGGCGTCAATTGGGTGATTTCCAAAATGCGTCGCGCTGACTTGATGTTCACCGGACTTGTGCGGGTGGGTGCTAATAGACTTGATAGATTTTGGCGTTACGAAATCAATGATTTACAAGGTCATTTGGCATGGCCGGTGCCGTGACTTCAATATCGTCTGCGCATTGGCGGCTCGAGCGCGATGGGTTGATCATCAAGTCATGCAATATTTATATTACGGGTTTGATTTTACGAACGATGGTAAAGTCGTTCGTCGATTGGAGATCATTTGAGTCAATTTTGGGACATCATGCATTTCAACTCGATTTCGACCACTTCAAATTATTCAACATTTGCACAGACTCATCATATTTTAGCATAGATAATCTCATTTGATAGTTTTCAATATTTTAAAGCTAATGGCGTGATCAATTTCATGAACGAAGATTGTTTGGTCATCGTCGCAGCTTTCCAACTCTGATATGTCGGCATATTGATAGCTTGAGCGGTTAATCGATTGCTTGTTATATTTTGCAATATTTATATTCTGATCAATTTCAACATTCTGAACATGACGACAAAGTCCGTCTGTCGATCGAAGGTTGTTTCAATCATTTTCAATGACATCGGTATATTTTGAGCCGATTTGCGCCGCCATTTATAATCATTTGATATTTACATGACTTATCGATTTGAGCGTGGGCCTCTCATTTGATAGTTTTTGATGTTTCGAAGCTAACGTCATGATCAGTTTTATGAATAGAGGTCATTTGGTCATCGTCGTAGTTTCTCGACTTTGATATATACATTGACACATTGATAGCTCGAGCGCTTAATCGATTGCTCGTTAGATTTTACAATATTTATATTCTGATCAATTTTAACGTTCTGAACTTGATGGTAAAGTCCGTTCATCGATTGGAGGTTGTTTTGACCATTTTCAGTGACGTCCAGTGCATTTTGAGCCTCGATTTGTGCGCCGCCGATCATTCGATATTTTACGACTCGTCCTTTGAGCGTGGGCCTCTCATTTGATAGTTTTGATGTTTGAAAACAACATAATCAATTTCATGAGCAATATCATTTGGTCATTGTTGTAGCTTCACTCGATATATGCGTTGATACATTGATAGCTCCTGCCAGAGTCTGTTTGGTATTTGCAATAATTATTAAGTTATAATTTATAATTATTGTGATAGATGCTTTTACTTTTTACACACATACATATATATATATATATATATATATATATATATATATATATATATATATATATATATATATATATATATATATATATATATCCTATTCTTACATATTTATAAATTAATCATCGTTAACATCAAAATTTCAAATTAACATTCAAATATTAAAGATTGATTGGACTTTTGTTATGAATTTTAATTTAATTAATTAAATAGTCATTTGAGAGTAATGAGTTAAATTAAAAAAATTTTTTTGAGGGGTTGATTTCATAAAATGCAAATATGAGAGCAAGGAAAATATAAAATACTATAGGAAAAAAAAAATTTTAGGGCCCTCAACTAAATATAGGTCCCCCTCATTTCAAATAATATTAATGCTCTCTTATCTTAATAAGATTATTACTTATCATCAATATTAATGTTGATGCATATCAATGTTAACTAGTTAGCTCATGGGCGGGCAGAACTATCCATAAGTACGGACAATTATCCACTCTAAACTAATTGCCCACCTTAATTTTTTTTTCTTAATGAAGATGGCTTGATTAATAATCTTGACCACCATAAATAAAAACTCTTACAAAAGTACAAAAATTTTTCTTTGTTAATTAAATTATTTTGGTCAAAATTATTTATATAATTATTTGTGCTAAGTTTAACTATTGCTATCACAATAACATATTTATTTTGATCATAATAATATAAAAATATATATTTTATTAAAAAATTAATAAAGTTTGTTTGTGCTAGAAAACCATCAGGTAGAGTGAAAGTTCTGCCTTAGCTTGTGAAGTCCAGACACACAGTAATTAAAAGCAGACAGGAATTTTAACGTGGAAAACCTCGAAGAGGGAAAAATACAGGCTGCCAATAAAAACTTTATGTATCTGTTTGAGTACAAAGTCTTCGATAACGGGATTACTGAGTGCATATGAGAGAGGAATAATAAGCGTAATGATCGTTGTAATTGTTTGATGGTGGAGATCTTGGGGTAACCCGGTGGGAATCGCAATTAGTGGCGATTGGCGGTGGCGGTGGTTGATGGTCGGAGCGATCTTACTAGTGCGATCTTGCTTGGAGGATCTTCAAGCTCTCTTCCTCCTCCTGGGCTTTTTCTTCTTCTCTTGGACACTCCTCTTCTTTACTTGTTTATCCTCTTCTTCTTTATTTGGCCTCCTCATGTGAGGGAATGAAGCTGTTATAGATGGGAGGAGAGGCGTTCTTGTAAATTCATGTAAAGCCGTACCACTCCCCGTCGGGCTCGGGATGATTCCTTGATCATTTGATGTATTTTGAGCATTTGGATGCCCAAATAAAGTGAATTATGAGATCTTAGGCTCGTTAGATCGCTCGTCGAGGCGCCGATTTGACTATAAACACTCCATATTTGAGAGCTGTTTTGAGATTTAATTGATGTCCCAAAGATTCTAATGATATTTTAAGTGCTTGATCTCGATCGGTTTTGACTCAAAATCATATCGCTTTCGACATCAAGATTTGTGCTTTGACTAGTGGTATTTTGAGAGCCATATCAAAGTTATTCTTCATTCCCTATAAACAAAATTAATTTAACTTTCCAAGGAATGTGGAACTAAATAAGTGGAGTGTGCACCATCATTAAATATGATGAACCATAAATAGCTTATGAGGCCCACTATTAAGGTTTAAAAGAGCAAATTGCATCAATTATGGGCATTATATTTCAATAATATCCTATTATCAACTATATTTATATTTTAGTACTAATTTTAGATCATATAATTTTATTTTGGAATTTTTTTTATATTATAACTATATTTTATTCAAAATTATACTTATATTATTAAATTTTAATTTTTTTAAAAATATATTTAATATATATATATTGATATTTACAAATCACATATGCTTATATACACATTGATGATCAATAGTGTTTCTTTAAAACCATCCATAAGTAAGTTTATCATAGCCTTGTTGTGAAGTCAACACCGCAATAATTAAAAAAAACAAGACACTCAAAATTTTTAACGTGGAAACCCTCAAAAAAAACCAGCAGAAATAGTAAAAAAGCTTCCATATGTTGTTTGTACAAAATCTTCAATAATTACATAATTGCATGAGAGGAATATACAATGCATGATCAATTTGATATTCATGGTGGAGATCTCTTAAAATCATCTATTATACATTTAATTTCATGGTTATAGACAATATCTTGCAGCATCTTCTTAGGATCTTAAAGCTCTCTTCCTCATGTTTTCTCTTTTCCTTGACTCTTCTTTTCTTATTGACTCTTCTTCTTTTCGGGCTCTTCCCTCTTCTTGTAATTTACTCTTATCCTTCTTGAAAAATTATACAGTGGTAATATTCTTTTTCATATCTATCCTCTTCTTCTTATTTTCACTTGGCTCTTCCTTCATTTTCCTTCACTTAATTTCATGAGGAATGAGATATTTATAGATGATATTAATAAATTCATGTAAAGATTACCACTATCGATATATGAATCCTTGATATTTGATGTATTTTGAATTTGGATATAAAATGAAATTAATTATGAGATCTTAAAATAAGTATTTGTGAGTTCGATTTATTTATAAATACTATATTTGAGAAATTTTTTGGGATTTAATTGATGTAAAGATTGATGATATTTTAAGTCTTGCTCGATGGTTTTGACTCAATGATCTTTCGACATCAATTTGTCTTTGGTAGTCTATTTTGAGAAGTATATCAAATAGTAATATTAATTAATTTTATAATATAATTATCACATAAAACTTAATTAATCTTTTTATCAAATTTATAAGATCATTCTTGTCATCAACACCAATATCAATGCTAATAAAAAAATTATGCAATGACACTAAACAAAATCGTCAATTGACACCAACACAAATGCAAAAAAAATAATCACTCAGCAGAAATAGTAAAATCATCATTTATTGTTGTCAATAACATCAATATTTGTCGTCCATATTTACACTGATGCAAACCACCTCTATACAACATCAATTTGATCATCTCTACTAAGATAGATGAATTATAAGATTTTCATATAATATTAAGATAATAAAATCTCATTTTATTATTATAAATATTATAGCACAAAATTAAAATTACAAGAAAACTTCTATGCTATGTTGTTAAAAATGTAATTTATTTTATGATTGAATAATCTTTAAATTAATATATTTTGACAATGACCAGCTTTTAATATGGACTTTCCTTAAATTTCAAGAATTAGAGGCTAATTAACAGTCCGGTAACTATTCAATAATAATAAAAAAGATTTACATGAATATCATATAATTCTTATGTATTTACATATCTAGCATCTAAAATTAGATATTTACTTATCTAATACATTCATATACTGAAAAAAAGTATATTTTATTTTTAAAAAGTAAGTAATGATGATATTTTTGATGTAATATTGAATATATATATTAAAATTTAAGTATTATATATGTCAATACATAAGTATTGTGTGGTATGTATGTAAATCTCTCTAAAAAATTCTGAAATTGTGAGAAAATATAAATTAAGATAAATGGTTGTAAAAAAAAAAAGTGATAACTTTTACTTTAACTTCACTGCTTAGAAATTAAGAAATTGGTTAATTATTAAAGCTAAGCCATGACTGAAGTTCAAGGTCTGAATCAATAGTCTGTTTATGGCCTTTCTAATTTCAGAACGACTCAAAAAAAAAAAAAGCCCAATGAATTCCAAACATAATTAAAAGTAAATTTTAATTTAATTAATCCAATAATCCTCCAATAATTATATATATATTATTCGTCGAAAACAGGAGTAGAGTGAAAGTTTACTTAGCCTTTGTGAAATCGGAGCGGTGTTAAAGGTGGAAAACTAGGACACGTGGAAAACCTCAAAAGAGAAAAAATCACAGCTGTAAAAGCTATATATCTTTTAAAGATCTTCCATACGGGAATCTGAGTATATGAGAAAGGACAACGGTATGTATGCGAGGTTATAACGATTCTAGTAGTAGAGATGATGTGGCAATGAGCAATCCGGGGGAAATCAGGGAAATCAATCGACAATCGGGTAGAAGTCAAATGATGAGAAATGATTGGGCAAGCGAGATCACGGCTGGCCGGCAGTGGTTGACGGCCGGTGGAGTGAGCGATTGCTTGGAGGATCTTTAGAGCTATCTCCCATCTCTTGCTTGGGCCTCCCCTCATATGAGGAATGAAGAGTGTTTATAGATTTGAGGAGTGGCGTATGTAAATACATGCAAAATCCAACCACCGTCTCCATCGACGGCTCATGATGATTCCTTGATCATATGATGTATTTTGTGTATTTGAATGCCAAATGAATGAATTGTAAGATCTTTGGCTTGTTGGAACCGGTTAGTGAGTTCGATTTATAAACACTTCATATTTGAGAGCTTTTAGAAATTTAGTGATGCCCCAAAGTTTCAATGATATTTTAAGTGCTCGATTTTGACCGGTTTTAATTTACTCGACACTTTGATCAAGATTAGCGATTAGAGGAATTTTCGGGTTCATATCGGTTTTCCCTCTATTTTTGGATGATATTATCTCAATCATCCAAAAATATATATATCGAATACTTGAAAATAGTAAATTCTTCAATGAGATTTGCGGGTCCGTTAACCATACATTTTGAGAGAATAAATCTTCATGGGAGCACAAGATTATCACTACGGCAGCTGATACAAATATATGTAGGTATGTGTGAGTGCAATTGAGGTTACGAAGGGTTCTACCTCACCCAGGAGCCGCTCCTCACCATGCGACCATGGGCTACCATGAGCTGTGCCATGGCCTCCCCCCGCACTGGTGGTCGTAGGAGAACCCACCCCAGTTCGGGTTGGAGTGGTCGCCTGGAAGTCTGGTCGACGGCCAGCGAATGAGGCCAGGCGGAGTCACCTTGGCCGGCTGGTCGCGGGAGCGGAGAACCATGGCCCGTCAGTGGGTCTGTGGCGGCATGGGCCAAGAGCGGTGGTTAGTCGCGCTATCACGGCCATCATAAGATTCTTAGTAGTAGCAGATGATGGTGAACTGCGGAGCAATCACCGGTGGAAATGCGAGAACAATTACGCGAAATCAGCAATCGAGGAAACAATCGGTAGAGTCATGATGGGAGTCGGCATTGGCAATGAGATCAAATGGCGGCGGCCGTGGTTGGCGGCGTTGAGTGGCGACGATTGTCTTGGAGGATCTTTAGAGCTCTCTCTCTCTTGCTTGGGCCTCCCCTCAATGAGGAATGAGGACTATTTATAGATTGGAGGAGTGGCGGGTAATACAGCAAAATCAACCACTCCTCAAATGAAATTGAATTGTAAGATCTTTGGCTTGTTGGAACCTGTCGAGATCTAATTTGACTATAAACACTCCATATTTGAGAACTTTTTAAGAATTTAATTGATGCCCCAAAGTTTTCAATGATATTTTAAGTGCTTGATTTCGATTTCAATTTAGATCATTGCTTTGCATCAAGATTAGTTAATATAGAGGAATTTTCGGTTCATATAATATATATATATATATATATATAAGTACAAACTTACCCTTCAATAAGAACGGTCAATCAAATTAATTAGCTCCAATTAAATTTGTTAAGAGTAGTTTAATTCTTTCTTGAAATGCAAGATATCCTACTATTTTAATGAATAAGAACTTAAACTTTCAGCTAAATTATATTTGATTTAAGCTATTTCAATGCATTTTATGTGAAAGTTAATGATTAAATTCATTAAAATATTCTTAAAAATTATTTTTCTCTTTTAAAGGTGAAATAATATTTAATTTATCCTAAGAGATATTACGTGTAGAGTTTGGGTATAGCTCTATGTATGGGAGTAGATAATAGGCTAAATTTTTAATATAAGTATATTTTAAATTGTAATTAGCAAAATAAGCATTCAAAAAAAATTTTAACTAGCACGATCGTTCAATGGGCGGTGCCACGTGGATTAGCGTGGCGATCGCGTTAACAGCGGCCTAAAACCCTTTTTAAAAAAGTTTCCCCACCGAGATCAGGATAGAAATCCAGATCTCATTCCTGTCCATGCGCCGCAACCCATTTCTTTGACGCCGCTCAGTGGACTCATACGATGACCGCCATCGGATGTGCCATACCTCGGTGAAAACCGCCCATTAAAACGATAGATTTTGGAGTGGATTTCAGTTTTTTCAACGTCATTTTGTAGGTATTTTTTTGAAACTCCTTTTTTTAGGTGAAAACCATTAAAGTGTTGATTATGTTAGTTTTAACATGTGATTACTTAGTTTATCATGTGATTAGTTAGTTTTAGGGTTTAGGCATGTGTTGTTGGATTTGATATTTTAGGACAAATATAAATTTTGCAAATAAATGAGGAACACATTTTAGATTCAAATGTACATCTAATATTTTAGGAAAATGTTAATGTTAATTTGCAAGAAATATAAGTTTTAGGTTTAGGCATGTGTTGTTGGATTTGATCTTTTAGGAAAAATATAAATTTTGCAAATAAATGAGGAACACGTTTTTAGATTCAAATGTACATTTGATATTTTAGGGGAAATGTTAATTTTGCAAAGAAATGTAAGTTTTAGGGTTTAGGTATGTGTTGTTGGATATGTATGTTTAGGAGTATATTTATGTTTTATGTGTATTTATGTGTGTTTATATATATTTTAAGTAACTTTGTGTTTTAAATATTGAATATGAATGTATGTTTATTTGTCATTTGTTTTGTCTCAAGGATAATTAGAAAAATTAATAGTTATATCAGTTATTACAATTACTTACTAGCAGTAAGTAACTTTTTGGAGTGTGTTTATATTTTAAGGTTTAGGTATGTGTTGTTGGATATATATATATATATATATATATATATATATATATATATATATATATATATATATATATATATATATATATATATATGTTTAGGAGTGTATTTATATTTTTATGTGTATTATGTGTGTTTTATGTGTATTTTAAGTGACTTTGTTTTAAATATTGAATTTGATTGTATGTTTATTTGTCGTTTGTTGTGTTGTGCTTATGGATGATTGAGAAATTAGTAGTTATCTCGATCTTACAATTACTTATTAAAAAATGGCTTGTGAATAAATGATATTTTTTGGGTATGAAGACTACAAGGATTATAGATTAGATGTCAAAAATTGAAAATAAGATTTGGGGTTTGAGATTCAAGGTGTTATTTATTTTGGTTGTCTTTATTTTAACAGAAATTGAGTCTCAGTGTTGTACTTTTTTACTCATCGAATTATGGTCAATTTTTTTTAGATAATTTGAGTCATTTTGTTAGAGTTAGGTGGTAATATACATCTACGCAGTGCAATCCATACAGTTCTTATGAATTTGATTGATTTAAACAGGTGTGTTATTTAGCTTTCCTGTCTCTAAAACACATTTTTAGATTTAAATATGAGTTCAGACACAGTTTGTTTAGTATTATATTACGGCGGCCAACTCGGTGTTAGTGAGGATTTCGTCCCTACATACATTGGTGGAAAAAACCATCATATACAAGTTTTATGATGGGTGATTTTTACTAATCTAATCATAAGGTCACTGAAAGTTGGTTTACCAAATTTTAGAGTTAATCTCATATGTAGATTTCCTGTTGGTGCCAGTTTCATTACTTCTCCAATAAATGACGATGAAGTATGTGAGTCCATCATTAATGCAGCAACTATACAACCTGTAATTGTATATGTCGAAGTTGAGTTGAAAGGAATAGAGGATAGCGAAGTTCATAATTTCACTGGAGTTGAATTTCATCCAACTAAAGCTATACACATGACTATACTATCACAAGAACCATATCATACCAACCTCAATGAAGGTTTTTGTAGGTACGTACATCGAAGTCATTATCCAATTAATCTTTTTCATTTTAATCTTATACACTGTGTCATAATTTGCAGCACTGATGAGAGAGATGTTATTGCACCTCCTAGTAGGGGTGAATACCATGACATCATGTAACACTGTTACCAACTGAAGATGAGGGCTACGAAATAATGCCTAGTGCAATGAGTTCTGATAGCGTTAATAGTGAAGGTAATATTGGAGAAGAATAATGTCCAGACTCTAGGAGCGGTTATTTGCTAAGAGATTACTCTAATAAAATAAACATTGATGAGGAATACATGTTCAGTAGCAATGACTATAATCGAGCGGTCAGATGACAAGAATGAGATGATGAATTGAATTTTGATGACCTCTCAAAAGATTCTAGTTTCACGAAGAGAATTTCATTCCAGCTGACTTAATTGAGGGGATGTGTTTCCATGACAAAAGACACCTTAAATTTACTGTTCAGGGCTTATCCATAACAAATAACATAGAGTATGTAACATGTGACTCCAACTAGGCGAGGTTTACTGTACTTTGCATACATAATAGTCATCCCAGTAGGCCGTGCATGTGGCATCTACATGCTCATGCGAGTAAGAGGCTGTGTGGTGCCTGGAGGATATCTAATATGACAGCTCCACACACATGTACTTATTCGATATTGAATACTAGACATAGGCAGTGCAGCTCATAGTTTATTAGCTACTACATCCAACCTGTCATTAGATATCAGTTGGATTTGAAGCCTACAAAAATTACTAGCAGTATGGAATCAAAATTTAACATTATGGTGTCCTATATGAAAGCTTGGGATGCACGTAGAAAGGCCATACATACTATTTTTGGTAGTTAGGAATAGTCATACTGTTCATTAGATCACTTCATGGCTATTATATGTGCAGTTATGCCTAGCATAGTTATCGTATTCAGTCAAGTAAATTTGGACATTTTTAACTCATATTCTAGTCATTTGGGCTATCAATTATTGGTTGGCAATCTTGCAGACCTGTCTTAAGTCTTGATGACACATTTCTGTTGGGAAAGTACAAAGGAACTCTTCTTACTACAGTTGGGATTGATGTAAATAATGACTTATATCATCTAGCATTTGCAATAGTTGAGTGAGTGCGAGTCTTGGGCTTGGTTTATTAGGACATTACAGGACTTGATTCCGCTTATATGTACTCGGTGATTTATGCATTATCTCGTAGATATTGCTTAATGCGTGGATGCTGTGAATTTTTTTTTCCCTGGGCTAAGCATCGACATTGCTTACGCAATCTTAGAGAGAATATCAAGAAGGCATGCAGAACTATGAGAATTTTTGATGTTGAGTTTATGTGCCAAAAGATCTATGTGACAGGTAATACAAATGACATTCACACCTTCACACGTTACATAACAGACATCAAAAATATCAAAGTAGAGGGTGATTAGTGGCTACTTGCTGGAGATGTTGTGAAGTAGTCATTGACTCATGATGACGGATATCATTACGATACCATGACCACTAATGCATCAGAGTATTTCAACGGTGTGCTGAAGAGGGCACGTGGGTTGCCGATACAAGCTCTGATCACATCAATTTATTACAATATTGTATCAATTTTCACCAAATGCCTTGAGACAGCTTCTGATTTGAATAGGTAGAGTGATTCGATATTCGCACCGCGTGTCAAGGTGATGCTGTAACAGAATGAGTGTGAAGCTAGGAGATGTCCAGAATCCATAAGAATAAATTTAAATGAATTTCAGGTTTTTAGCATGTCCTCAAAGTCATTAAAGGTTGAATTGCAAGAACAAAATAGTTGTAATATATGCGTACCACAATTACTTCACATGCCATGTTCGCATGCTATAACTGTGTTAGGTCAACGTCATTTGAGCCATTTGCAGTACGTATCCCGCTACTACACATTGCAAATGTACCACAGTATGTATGAAGCTGAATTTTATGTCATCCCGGATCGAAATGGGCCATCATATCTCTCCCGTCATCGATTAAACAGCACCAAAATAGCGGTAGAGACACGAGGTATACCAACACAATGGATGAGAATGTGCATCGAAGTAACAGAATATGTGGACAGTGCAAAAATATTAGCACAACAGAGCCACTTGTCCACAAAATCGATTATGTAGGACTTAGTGTGTTTGCAACGAACTACTGCATTATTTTGTCCTTGTGTTATTGCTAGAAGCTTTTTGTTCTTATTACTCTGTATGTCTGTAATGTAGTTTTCTCTGTATTGTTGTTAGTCGTATATGTTTTTGTCATTACTATTGCTAATCGAGGTTTGTTGATGTTATTGTGGAAGTTTGTAATGTATTTTTCTCTATACTGTTGCTATAGGGTGTGTTTTTCTTGGTCTATAATGTATTATTATTGTGATAGTTTACTTCTATTACATATTTTTCTCAGCATTGTTGCTCACTATCTGTGTTTTCTTCATACTATTGGCAGTAGCTGTACGTTGTTAGTAGTCTATTTTTTTTTCTGTTGTATGTCTCTGTGGACATGTGTTTGTTGGACCAATGTATGTAGGATAACTTTAGTGTGTGTTGTTAGTATTTTGTTTTTCTCTTAGTATTATTGCAATCTGTGGACCTATGTATGTTGGACCTAGTGTATGCATGAGCGGTTTACTTACTATTTTATATTTTTATCTACTTTTGCACTATACTTTTGATGGTTTATGTTTTATGGTGTTGACATGTACAAGTTGTGCAAAACAAACAGTGAAATGGTATCTGAGGAAGGAGGAGCAGGTAGACGTCGGCGTAGACGCCAAGCCGAGGAGCCTCCAGTAGACTATGGGCCCGCACTAGTAGAGGAACACCCCAACATCGCCTTGTTGCGTGATAGACACAGGGCTGCGCATCCAGATCTTGTATGATTTATTATTTGTCAAAGCTAGCTTAAAGTGAATGCATTTTTTATTAAATCCTCAATTCATATTATGTAGGCGACAGTTCTTGAAAAGATAGACATGTTGATGTTCAGGGAGTGGTCGGTGAACTACTCCAGATTTATGGATGGACTGCACGATGCTGGCTTAGATTGTGTTTCACAGCTCCAGTATATCAAACTTGATCACCACCTGCTTACTAGAGCGCTGGTCACCACAAACAAACACATTTCATTTCGTAGTTGAGATGATAGTTACTTTAAAAAACATGGCCATGATTCTAGCGCATAAAATTGACGAGCCTCCTATTAGACCGACAAGGATGGGAGGGTAGTGATGGTTGTCATGGCCCGATTATTATGATGAGCTCATCGACATCCGTGAGCTGATGTTATATATCATGATCCAAAGATACAACCACATGTTACATCCACATTTTGCATGGGGCATGCATGGACTTGCTTTACCTTTACGCTGGTAGACATTCTATGTGGACTCATACTTAGATTTATTGGATGTCGACTTCTCGATGCACCTTTTTGTTCACTATCGCTTCACGCATATACATCCGTCTAAGATATATTTGTAGTACTTAAAGATCGATGATTTGAGCTTGTTCGGTACTCCATAGGAGGCTATATTAGCACACTTGTATAGAGTTGAATGAGGTCACAAGACCAAAGCAAACATGGCAAGATGTCTGCACTTACTTTAGGTTTGGTCATGGGAGCATGTACATGTTGGGCAACCCACATTGCATGTACCCTTTTCGGTAGAGTTGGATGGGTTAAGCGTTAGTTGCAGGTGGAATGAGGGTTACCTACGAGAGATGACACCTGCCCATGCTAGAGTGTATAGAGATGAGCTTGATGGACTGCTACAGAGTCAGGTATGACTAAAAGCATAATTTATTCATATGGTCACCTCTACAATCATATATATGACATATAATTTTTTTTTCATGTTGTCGGTGATATAGTATCGAACATCAAATGAGAGTAGCTAGGTATGGTTGTTTGGATAGGATATTTGGCTTGCTAGAATCGATCAAGGAAAAGAATTGAGTGGTACCTCCACGATCATGTGTTAAGAAGGCGGTTTGTGTCACCTAGAGTGGATGTGGTGCCTATAGATCCTTCATTTTAGCGAGTTGATGGTTGGAGAAGGCTGATTTTGATTGGGTTGATTATCACCGGTCTACATATCACGTGGAGGCTATACATGATTCCGTTGTTGTTGGATGATGTTACACCTTCATTGACACGCGTGTGTACATGGTGGTATCGATTCGGGCTTCCTTGTACATGCGAGGGCTCCAACCATTTCTCCTACCACCTACTATCCTTGAGCTCCTAGAGAGAGAGAGAATGGTAAGCATTGAAAAACTATATGTTAACTAAATATTTATACGTAATGAGTCTTGAATTACTTTTTTGAACTTATATTGGACACACAAGATATTTTTCAGCCTTATTTCGAGAGAGATCATGATACTTATTTTTAGCATTTGATCAACACTTATGAGAAGTTATGCTGAGAACTACGCAAGAATATGCACATTTCAGATAAGTGAGGATATAGATGAACCCATTTCTTCTAGCACCTTGACCGACCACATATTAGAGGATTTGATGCGTTCGTCATTTATACCGGATGTCGGTTTATGATTACCCATTTAGCACTCGTACTCATATTAGGAAGCCATGTTACGTCCATTTTAGTGTAAGCGTAGGCCTTCCATGTATCCTCATCCACCTATATGTATGCAGTGTACTCCACTTTCCCCTTCCATCTAGGAGCATCACGGAGATACCCGATGTTACACCCTCGTGAGCGAGCATACCGTGGGTGAAGATAAAGCGCAGCATCAGCAGCACCATTTGTGAGACCGTCCTCGACGACCACACCTTTCGGTATACTCAGGGAGGCACTTCCACCAGGACGCCGTCGTTCGATGTCGTCCCTTGTCATCTTTATTTGTAGATCAGATGATAGCTCTATGTACATATTACTATTATGTCATTGTTGTAATATTTTTCTATGCTATATATTTTCATTCTGAGCAAATTGCATTTTGGCCTTGATAAGTGATATCTTGTTGGTATTGAACTGTCAAATTTAGAAGTTTGAGAAGTAGTCAAGAGTTAGGAATTTGTTATCGAGTAAATATTTCAACTAGTAAACTTTGTAATGATATTTTCACTATTGTTTTTATTAATATCTTCAATTGTCAAATTTGTCATCTTTGAGTAAATCCTTCTAGTGTTGTTATTTTGTATCCACCCATATCTATAAAAGCAGTGCAAAATCATCGCATTTCTAAGTCAACATAAAAGTCATGGAAATTTTGTTCTAATTTCAATGATACCAAGCTCTCAATTCGATAATGGATGACGGTATGGCCGAATAACGATTGGTTCTTTTCAAAACGGCACCACAGATTTAGTGCGCAATGGAAAAAACTGCTACGCATGGGGCCGCAATCGTCTTTTTTGGTCAACATGAAAGTTGTGGGAAATTTTGTGTCAATTCCAATGATACCAAGCTCTCTCAATTCTCCCAATGGACGACTCCGATACGGCTAAACTACCTAGCTGGTCGCACTTTTCAAAATGGCGTCGTAGATTTTTTGTGCATTGGAAAAAACTGCTATGCAAGGGGAGATAATCACCTTTTTTGTTCAACATGAAAGTCATGGTGAATTTTGTGCCAATTCTAATGATACTAAACTCAGTCAATTCTGACAACGGACGACTCCGTTATGGCCAAAATACAGGGGCCGGTTGCACTTTTCAAAATGATGCTCTGATTTTGTGAGCATTGGCAAAAATTGTTATGCAAGGGGCCATAATCGCTTTTTTTAGTCAACATGAAAGTCGTGGAGAATTTTCTGTCGATTCTAACAATACAAAGTTCGCTCAATTCTGACAATGGATGACTTTGATACGGCCAAAATACCGTGGCTGGTCGTACATTTTAAAACGGCGCTGCAGGTTTTTCACACATCGGCAAAAACTGCTACGTAAGGAGCCACAATCGCCTTTTTCGGTCAACATGAAAGTGTGGGGAATTTTGTGCCAATTCCAAAGTTACTAAGCTCTCTCAATTCTGAGAACGGATGACTCCGATACAACTAAAATACATGGTGATCCACGCTTTTTTTAAAAAAATTATTAAATAGTCGTCGGTTCAACAGTGTGTCGGCGTGTAATTTCATGGAGCGTCGCCCGTTGAACCGTCGACTATGCCTAGTTTTAAATTTTGTTTAATGCCCATTTTGCTAATTAAAGATTAAAACATGCTTATATTAAAATTTAGTCATAGATAATATAGTCATGTAACACTCAATTAATATGCAACTGATATATATTATTATGTATTGTTGAACTACATATATGTGTCATAAGTCAAGTCAAGCCTACAAATCGAATTCACTGGACTTCGAAGATGATAGTGCGTGAATCAAGACTCAAAAAAATGGGGGCGTCAAAAATGTGAAAAGACCTCCGATCGATGAGCGGACTTCATCGTCGCGTTGTCGAAATTGATCAATATAAATATTACATAATCGAAGCGAGATAAGCGTCGAGCTATCAATATGTCGACATGCATATCAGAGACGGGAAGCTATGACGATATTTGAACAACTCCCATTCATGAAATTGATCATGCCGTTAGCTTCATAATATTGATAACTATCAAATGAGACTGTCCACATTTAATTCGGTGAGTGCATAATATCGAATGTCGAAATTAGCGGCGTAAATCGGTGAAATACATAGGACATTACCAAAATCAACTCAAATGACCTTCTCGATGAGGACTTCACCATCCATCGAGAATGCCGAGAATATAAATATTGCATAACTTGATGAGCGATCAAGCGATCAAGTCGTTAAGGTGCTTGCATGCATCGAGGTCGAGGTGCCAACGCTTGACCTCCATTCATAAAATTGATTGCACTGTTAGCTTTGAAATGACAAAAAATCTATCAAGTAAGACTATTTACACTCAATTCAAATAAGTCTGCATGAATGTCAAGCGGTCTAAAGCGGTGACACACATTTTGAGCAGAAATAGACTAAATTTGACGTTGACTTGAACCAAACGGCCTCTGATTATGAAACGGGCTACGCCGTTGCGTTTGGAACATCAGAATAATCTTAAATTGATATATATATATATATATATATATATATATATATTATCTAATCATGTCGTCGTAAAGTTCACATTAAAGCTTCAGTTTAAAAATCAATTTAATCTTAACCTAAAGCTAAATCCCTAACTCCCACAATAAACGGCTGCTCCCTTTTGGACTGAGTCCTTCTCCATGCACACAATCCCTGGCTCATCTCATCGAACTCCTTCTATCAGTCCGGCCTTCCTCCTCACGGAAGAAGCCTCCCTTCCCTCCACTCTCCTCACGGATGGTGACTCCTCCACGGCGAGTTCCTCATTCCAAGGACTTCCCTCTTCCTCTCGAAATCAAATGACTGCTTTTTTCTTCACCATTTGGCTCTCACATCCAAAATTTCCTCTCCTCTTCCAAACCGAAAAGGATAAAGGTGATCATTCTCTTCTCTTCTCCTTCTTCTTCCTTTATCTTCTTTCCTTTTTCTTTCTCCTTCTTCTTTTCCCAATCAAAAAATTACTTCCCTTTTTGTTTTTCTTTTTTCTTTCTCTTCCTTCTCCAAACCGCAAAGAAATCCTCTCCAATCTTCCTTCTTCAATCCAAAATCAAAATTTCCATTTTCCCTCATTTTTACAAATCCAAAAAATCAAAACCTCTCCTCTTCCTCCTTCTCCATTTCACTCATCCTCTCATTTCCACAAAAAACAAAATTTCACTGTTTTCCTCGAAAATCCAAATTTTTGCATAATCACTTTGTCGAAGAACACCATCATGAGATGGATTCTTTTTTTCGATTTTAGTCTCCTTACATTACCTCTTTCACACTTCAGGGAAGAACACCATAATGAGGCGGGTTCTTTTTTTCGGTTTTTTTTTCGTGTTCTCCTTGCATTACCTCTTCAAATCATGCGATCGGGAAGAATCTGAGGTGGGTTCTTCTTTCGCCGTCCCATTTCCCTTTTTGATCCTTCTCTTTGTAACAGAGAGGAACACCATCATGAGGTGGGGTTTGTCTCTTGGTTTTCATGCCTAACCTGTCCCCTCGATCATTGCAATGCATAGAAAAAATGAGTCGAATATGTGGGATGTGTGAATGTGGATATATATATATACATGTTTGTGTTTCTTTTCGATTTGAAGGCCTTGTCTCATGAGACACGACGAGATCAAAATTATGGTGTCCAAATAAATCACAACACTCATGAGGCGTACCAAGTAAGTCAATATCCTTAGATGTTGCTCCCCATGAAATCAAATTTCATCAAAATCTCATGACTTAGAAAAAAAAAGAAAATAAAGAATCGACTTAAGAATGTTAAGCAATGAAACCTAAAATTAAAATTCAAATTAAAACTCTAAACAAAAAGGAGGGAAGATATACAACGAACACAAAAGTAAAACAAAAAAGGATGAAAAGTACTAAATTTATCATGCAGTTGAAGCTCACTAAAGTTTTAACCGCTCTCAATTGCTCCAACTCCCACCCTTCAAACAAAGGGAATGGAATGTGAGACTCCTTCTTGGCCTTATTTATAGAAATTAGAAGGGATAGTGAAAGGTCCACTTTCAAAAGAAAAAGAAGGAGGAAAACAAATGTAGGAAAGTTTGAATAAAAAAAGAGGGAAAATGAATGTAGGAAAGTTTACAAAAAAAAAGTATGGGAAAATGAAAGCTACTCTGAGGGGCAAATCTTCTTTTAAAATAACAAATTAAATTGTGTTTTGAATCTTTAACTTTAAAATAAGGTTCGCCACCGGATCTTCAACTCTTTGTATAAGTAGACAGAATGTGATATTAAATCAAAATTTATAAAAAAATCGTAAGAAAAATCAAGGAATTTCAATCTAATTATAATTTTCAAAATCAAGGAAGTCACTAATTAGATGAAATTATCTAAAAATAAATTTTTTGCGTATTGACAGGACAAAGATTTGAAGTGCAAATTTTAATATATGAAAAGGCTATGCAGGCTAAGTTATTCACATTCCTCATTGAAAAAAAAAAAGCTTTTTATATTCTTTATAAATAAAAAATAAATAAAAAAGTCTTTACGCCTTCTCTCTCTCCCTCTCTCTCTCTCTCTCTCTCTGTATATATATATATATATATATATATATATATATATATATATATATATATATATATATATATATATATATATATATATATATAAGTCACTCTGGTCAAAAGAAATAAAAAAAAGAAGAAAATTGGGGGGAACACAGTCCTCTCTCTCAAATCAAATAGCCACCCAAAAAAAATATAATAATATAAAATGATAAAATAATTTATATATACATATAAAATAAAATAAATAATATAATAAGTAATTAGTAAATAAATAAATAAATTTGATACACCTAATAATTTATATATATATCTAATAATTTTACTTAAAGTGATTTTATATATTTTTGAATGAAATGAGTTTTTTAAATCCAAAATTAGGAAAAATGATATATCTCTTTAAAATTTATAAATAAATTATAGATTTCAAATTAAAGCATATATTCAATCAAATTCAACGATGAGATGAGTCCAATAATATGTCATCAAATAGCAAATGAGTAAAGCTCAAAGTTGTTATATGAAATTTGAGACATTGGTGGATGATCAAATTACTTCCAAATTTGGCGTGCTTATAATGGTGGCTCCGAAGGCGAATCTAACGAGCTTAAGATTACTCAAATTAAAGATCATTTGGATGGTCAAATCACTAAAAAATTATCTATGATCAAATGAATCAATATGTCCGTTGGGTGTTTTGAGATTTTGGCTATAATGATGAAAATGTCTCTCTCAGAATCTAATAAATAGGACCCCATTCTTGTCATGAAAGGGGGGTAAGAGCTAGAAGCGAACTTAGGAGAAAGTTGGAGAGAAGTTGAAGTTTATATTGTAATTTTGTCGATCACCGTCATTGTCATCATTACCCACAATCGTTCATCAACTGCTATAGCTGTAATGATTCTAGAATTTTCATTATTAGGATTTTTCATATACAATATTGTAATCCCGCTGTTGGGAAGATTTAAACTCTGTACTCCAAAATATATAGTGAAACAATTTTAAAGGGCTAGGCCCCTGGTTTTTTTCCCCTATTTCTAGGATTTTTTCACATAAAAATTCTGGAGTTTCTTATTCTCTTTTCAACTATCTGTGTGTATGTTGGATTTCTATACAAAGCTAAGGCGTGAAAGTTTATTCTACCGCCACAAGTTTTCTTGCATGCAACAAGTTTAAATGGCTTTTAATTTAATTATAAATTTGTTTATATATAAACTGGAGTTAGTCATCCTTGAATATATTGAATATATTAATTTTGAAAACCCTTATGTTTGAATGATAAATGTTGGATTTATCCTATGAATAATGATAAGATCAAAAATTTGTCCACATGAATAAGAATAAATATTAATATTTCATCCAATATCTTAATTGATAGACATAAATATAAAAGATCTATATATGTACATAAATATATAGAAATCATGGGAAAAATTTACTTCTTTGTATGGATAATTATCTTTGAAGCTTAAGGGTATAGAAGGTGGAATTACATAACTCTTACGGTAATTTATTAAGTATATATATATATATATATATATATATATATATATATATATATATATATATATATATATATATATATATGAATTAAAGAAATTTAGAGAATAGTTCAGGTAGTTTTACACTTTTCACAATATAATTATTTTTCAATGAGAAAAGAACATCTTAAATAAATTTAGAATTAAATAAAAAATTATTTAAACTATATTTATCTACTAATTAATCAAATATTTATAAATTATAGCATAAAAATATATGCAAATCATTAAAAATATTACTATTTAAAAAAATTTCATCAAAAACAAATGCATATATTTATGCAGTTTGTGATAAAACATTAAGAATTTAATAAAATATTGATCGGAAAATAAGAGGTTTTATATAAGCATTAAAATGTTGGAGTAGCTTTAATGATAGATAATAGTGGATCTTAATTCCAACCAGTTGGCAAAATACTTTAAAATAATAATTACATATAAGTTGCCCGTTTAACAGGCGACTTCCTAGTAATATTATAAGTTCCTATCAAACGGGCGACTAGCACCTCATCAGATTCGATGTGGATAGTAAGTCGCCCATTAAACGGTCGACTATATCTATATCTAAATTTTTTTTAAGAAACTTCTATTACTAATTATATTTTAAATCATATTTATTTTAAAAAATTTGTTTTATATAAATTACTTGATGCCACCATAGGCTTACTGGTCTCGTCGGCGCTTGACTTATGATTAAAACTAATTCAAAATTATTGTTTATGCGGTCTTCCCAAGGAGAAAATATTACGTCCGGAGTCCGCACGTAGCTTTACGTGCGGACTCCAATCTAACCCGACGGGGCCGGTTTTCCGTTTAGCTTAACGGCGCTATCCTGACGGCCGCAACCATGCCTTATCTGGCCACCTCGCCCTTTTCAAGCGGGAGAAGAAGCCTCGTTAGAATGCGCGGGAGGAATTTAAAAGACATATATATATATATATATATATATATATATATATATATATATATATATATATATATATATATATATATTTAGGGTTTAGGGGTGTATTTTTTTCTTGCAAACTGAGCTCGAGAGAGAGAGAGAAAGAGATTTTCTCATTTCCTTTTTACGAAAGAACCATGAAGATGGAGAACGAAGGCCTTGAGGAAATGGCTGGGGATGTATTAAATAAAAATGCATCGGTAATTTTTCTCAACCGTTGTGTACGTACAATTTTTTTACGGTTTGTTAGTGTTATTTCTTGAAATTTTTTTATTTAGTGTATATTTCCTACATTGTTTAGAGTTCTCTGCAAGAGGACTTTGCTTATTTCGAGGGATTTTTGCATCTGTACTCTCATGAGAGTACAGATGATTTTTTGAATATTTTTGCAATTTAGGAGAGAATATGGTCATTATATTCCATTAGAAGCAATTTTGTGGTTGTTTGGTTAATCTTTATGTGAGATTTTCATCTTTACTCTCACTCTCACGAGTATATAGCATTTTGGAGTTTTTTTTTGTGATGTTTGGAGGAAATATGTTTATCACAATCCATCTAAAAATTTGGGTGTTTGGTGGTTTTTTAAGTGTTATTCCGTACCCTCGTACTCTCTTGAGTACAGATATAATGGACTTTTTTTCTAGTTTTTTTGGCTTGGTTGTTCAGATTATGTTCATTATATTACATTGGAAGCAATTTGGTGGAATGTTTGGATGATTTCTGGAGAATTTTTGCATATGTACTCTCTGTACTCTCAAGTATAGATTATTTTGGATTTTTTTTTTCACTTTCTGTGGCCTGTTTAGAGGAAATATGTTCATTATAATTTATGAGGAATAATTTGGAGGCTGTTTGGTTATTTTTTTAGTATTATTTTGCATCAGAGTCTGAACAATTTTGGTCATTTTCTCCGGTTCTTGGGGGTTGTTGAGATTATTTTCATTACATGTCTATGTTCTCTTTGTACTCTCACTCTCGAGTCTGAGCATTTTGGTCATTTTTGTTTATTTCTTTAGCCTGTTTGGAGGAAATATGTTCATTATGCACAATTTGGAGGCTGTTTGGTTCATTTATTAGTATTTTCTTGCATTTGTACTCTCTGTACTCTCAGGAGAGTATGTATGATTTTTGGTCATGTTGTCCAGTTTCTTTGGCTTGGTTGTTGAGAGTACATTTTGTTGGAAGCAATTTAGCAGCTGTCTGGATAATTTCTAGGAGATTTTTGCATCCGTACTCTCTGTACATTCCATTCGACGCTCTTTTAGTAATGAAGTCATTGATGTTTTCTGAGGCTTCATCTATCAATTCATTAGACTCCAAATTCAAAGAAGACTCAATAGGCATGACCTCAATTTATCTTGTTGGGACATAGAAAGCAAACTTTCTTTCACAAGGCATTCCTTTCTCCCCATGAAGTTGCAGAATTGTAGGGATGCCAAAGGGGAGAAGGTCTTATGGAATATAGGTAATGTCTTATCATGGTGACTTAGTGATGAAGCCCTTAAAGAGCATCTTGAAAGTAAAAAATACAAAGCAAAAGAAGCCTTACAGAAAGCAAAAGAAGCCTTAAAGAGCATCACCCCGATGAAGTTGCAGTGATAATAGGGATGACAAACAGAGAGGAGCTGTCTTATGGCATAGAGGGAATGTTCTCTCTATGAGGTTAGCACTTCTAGTGAGGAAGCCCTTGCATCTTGAAGGTAAAAAATACAAAGCAAAAGAAGCCTTCTTGAAAGAAGGCTCCTCCCTCTACTCTCCATACTCTCTACTCTCAGCATGTACTCTCTGTACTTTGTACTCTCTGTACTCATGGGTAACTTGATATAATATTGTTTATATTTCTATGATGATTTTTGTACTTGTTTGGAGGCTGTTTGGTTGGTTTTTTAGTGTTATTTTGCATCTGTACTCTCTATACTCTCTTGAGAGTACAGATAATTTTGTAGATATTTTTCCAGTTTCTTTGGCCTGGTTGTTCAGATTATGTTCATTGCAATTCATCAGGAACAATTTGGAGGCTGTTTGGTTGATTTTTTAGTGTTATTTTACATATGTACTCTCTGTACTCTCTTGAGAAGTACATATGATTTTGTGGAAATTTTTTTCTGTTTCTTTGGCCAGGTTGTCCAGAGTCTATTCATTACATTACAGTGAAAGTAATTTGGTGGATGTTTGGTTGGTTTAGTAGTGTTATTTTGTATATGTACTCTCTGTACTCTCTTCAGAGAACAGATAATTTTGTGAACATTTTTTTCTGTTTCTTTGGCCTGGTTGTTCAAATTATGGTCATTACACTCCAGTGGAAGCAATTTAGTGGTTGTTTGCTTGGTTTAGAAGTGTTATTTTATATCTGTACTCTCTGTACTCTCTTGTGAGTACAGATGATTTTGTGGATATTTTTTCTAGTTTTTTGGCTGGTTGTTCAGATTATGGTCATTACACTCCAGTGGAAGCAATTTGGTGGCTGTTTTGTTGGTTTAGAAGTGTTATTTTTCATCTGTACTCGCTGTACTCTCTTGAGAGTACAGATAATTTTGTGGACATTTTTTCCTATTTTTTGGCGTGGTTGTCCAGAGTCTGTTCATTACATTACATTGGAAGCAATTTGGTAGATGTTTGGTTGGTTTAGTAGTGTTATTTTGTATCTGTACTCTCTATACTCTCTTTAGAGAACAGATGATTTTGTGGATATTTTTTTCTGTTTCTTTGGCATGGTTGTTCAGATTATGGTAATTACACTCTAGTGGAAGTAATTTGGTGGCTGTTTGGTTGGTAGAAGTATTATTTTGCATATGTACTCTTTATACTCTCTTGAGAGTACAGATAATTTTGTGGACATTTTTTTCAGTTTCTTTGGCCTGGTTATTCAGATTATGGTCATTACACTCCAATGGAAGCAATTTGGTGGTTGTTTTGTTGGTTTAGAAGGGTTATTTTGCATCTATACTCTCTATACTCTCTTGAGAGTACAGATGATTTTGTGGATATTTTTTCCAGTTTCTTTGGCCTGATTGTTCAGAGTCTGTTCATCACATTCCAGTGGAAGCAATTTGGTGGCTGTTTGGTTGGTTTTTTAGTGTTATTTTGCATCTGTACTCTTTGTACTCTCTTGAAAGTATAGATGATTTTATGGATATTTTTTAGTTTCTTTGGCCTGGTTGTTCAGAGTCTGTTCATTACATTCCAGTGGAAGCAATTTGGTGGCTGTTTGGTTAGTTTTTTAGTGTTATTTTGCATTTGTACTCTCTATACTCTCTTGAGAGTACAGATGATTTTGTGGATATTTTTTCCTATTACTTTGGCCTGGTTGTTCAGATTATGTTCATTGCAATTCATCAGGAATAATTTGGAGGCTATTTGATTAGTTTTTTAGTGTTATTTTGACATCTATACTCTCTGTACTCTCTTGAGAGTACATATGATTTTGTGAACATTTTTTCCAATTTTTTTGGCCTGGTTGTTCAGAGTCTGTTCATTACATTACATTATTTGGACATTTTTTTCATATGTACTCTCTGTATTTAGCTCATTTTTCCCTTTCTTTGGCCTGTTTGGAGGGAATTTATGGAGCTATTTTACATGTCACATTTATGTGGAGCTATCTTGGTAGGTGAATGCAGTCAATGAGCAGTACGATGATGAAGTCGTGATGTCTAATGAACCAAATTTGGGAAAACTCCTTGGCACCATTGTTCAGAATGAAATGGAAGCGTATGCACTGTACTATGACTACACACATCAAACTGGCTTCAGTGTTCGGAAGGACCATACTAGTTATTGGCCAAACTCCAAGAAATTGAAATCAAAAAAATTTTTATGTGCAAAAGTAGGTCAAAAAAATCTGCCAATCTAAACAGCTTAACAAAATTCCAGAAAACTGATACAAGGACTAGTTTTCGGCCATGATTAGATTCTCTGATTTGGAGAGGCGGATGGTTAAAAAATATAGAAAGTCATAATCATTCGTTAAAGCCGACCTACATCTTCTCGGATCACCGATGCATTAGCGATGAAAAAGCTTAGTGTTGAAGACAATGATAGAGGCGAATTAGCAATTGATGCATTCAGCTATCTAAGTGAGGAGGTTAGCGGTGTAGAGAAAGAGATGCTTTCAATTTTATTCAAAAGAAAAAGATCGAGGATTGTGAATATGTGATGCATTAATACAATTTATTGAGGAAAGGCAAGCAGCGGACAGGATGTTTGCATGGGATGTACAAGTTGATGAGTCAGATTTCTTAGTAAGTTTTTTCTTGGAGCAATGGCATGTCTAGAATAGAATATGACTGTTTTGGTGATGCGATAATTTTTGATACAAACTATTGACTTAATAAATATAATCTTGTTTGTGCCCCTCTTGTTGGAGTGAATTATCACTGGCAAAATGTGTTATTTAAATATTTCTTCGGTTGATGAGGGATAGACATCCTACAACAATATTCACTGATCAAGATCAGGCTATGGCATAAGCTATCGAAATTGTATTATCACATACTCATAGGTTGTGCTAATGGCATATTTTGAAGAAAGCTCCTTCCAAGGTTCATTGCTTTAATAGTAATAAGAGGGTACAAGGCTTTTTTATGCATGCATGAGCAAATGTGACTCAGAGGAAGAGTTTGAAGAAGCTTGGTCTGCCATGCTAGAAGAAGGTAATTTGCATGATCATCCTTGGTTGTATGAGCTTTATAAAATTAGATCTAAGTGGTCCACTACATTCAGCAAAGACTCATTCTGCATGGGCATCTTGTCAACTCAACGTAGTGAGTCAATGAACAACGTATATCACAAAATCTCTAAACCAATGAGTTCACTCATTGATTGTTTCTTGGGGTTGGAGAAGGTTATGGAGACATGGCACCGGAATGAACATAATGAATACTTCAAGTGTAGCCAGTCATCGATTGTTCCTATTGTTAAGATCGGTCCAATTCTAAAATAAGCTGCTATATTTTATACAAGAAAGTTGTATACTATGTTTGAGGAAGAATTTTTGCACGGAGTTGGAGGCCTATCGATGCTGTCATATATGACCCAAGTATTTGGTGAGAAACTTAGAGAATAAAAATTCATCCAAAACATAGATTGTCTCATTTCAATGGGACTACCCTGTAACTTGTACTTGTAAGAAATTTGAAATGATGGGATTACTTGTGCCCATTGTATCGAGTTCTTAGTCGAAAATGTAGTGCATTCCAGATAAGTATCTTCTCATGTAATGGTCTAGAGCAAAGGGATATTTACATCGATAGTGCATATAGAAAATTAAGAGATGTCAACGGCACAGATGAAAATGTTACTGGCATTATTTTTCGGAATCACGCTAGTCGATATGCATATCAAATAAGTGTCAGGGCATAGGGTAATAATAGAGCTGAGGATTATATGCTTCAATCCTTAAAAAGACTATACGATGATGTCGACTCTATACTAAGTGGGAATTCTCTTCCAGCTGACAGAGCAGCTAAGAAGAAGAAGTCAACCACATCAGGCAAGGGAAAAGACATCGTAAAGGATCCAGTTAAGTAACATCCAAAGGGTGTTTCCAATGCAAGGCTTAAGGGATATTGGGAGAGATCCAAGAAAGCCAAGAGTAATTCTCTATTTGCCTCTTAATTTGTAGTATTTAAAACATTGCTGCTAATCTTGAAACCATCATATGTTTGTTATTACAGAAACCAAAGTTTAGACTGATAGTGTTGTAGAACATGTTTCGTCACCCATTGCCACACCTTTCTCTGTTATGCCAAAGTATTTTTTAGAGGTACGTACAGAATAGCACACATCGTTGCTGTTAAAAATCATTAACTGATAAGATGTTCTACCTCGAATTCCAACTCGAATACCGGTGAAGGGTACACTAAGTTGATGATGGATATTATTACGGAAAATATTTCAATGTATGATATCATTTAGTTATGTGTTCTTCGACTTGCAATCATTTTTAAAGCTTTTAGAGTCTCAAGATGACTTTCTTCTTGGCTTTATTCAAATATACTATTATTATAAAATGCTTGCTGTAGGAGATGAGAATATATAACTTTGTAATCCTTAGACCGTGGCAACTAAATCTCTCATATTTTACCAAATTGTAGTATTTGATTGATGAGTCTACCTTGCTTACGAGAATGAGCTGATTATATTAGTACTGACAATATTTTAAGATAGGATAAAGCTCGAAACTACTGATTTTATTTTAAAAAATATAATACATTAATTCTTAATAGCACACATTTTGTCTTCAAATATCTATTATTACTACTAAAAAATTCAATCTGTGTATTCCTCAATTATATTGGTGGCATATGTAATAATTATTAAAAGTGTTGATTAAATGGGACATATTTATCATGTGAGTACTTTCCATGCTATGTGTATATATGTATATAAAAGTAATCATATAGATTACCACCAATCAAACTCCAAGTAATGTAAATTTTAGCTTCACCTTTTCATTTGATCTGAATTTAAAATATGATATAAATTCAGAGAGTATAAAGAGTACAAAGAGTACAGAGAGTGCAGAGAGTACATAGAGTATAGAGAGTAAAGAGTATAGAGAGTACAGAGTGTACAAAGAGTACAAAGAGTACAGATAACTGCTTAGAAAACTTATAAAAAGGCAACCAAGGAGCATCCAACTTGCTTTACGGTTATAGTGAACAATTCCTCTTCGTCTCACAAAGCAAAAGTGGAAATGTGAAAAAATGGATTGCTGAAAATAATAGAGAGTATAGAGAGTACAGAGAGTACAGAGAGTATAAATATGCAAAACTGCTCAAAAAAACTCATAAAAAAGGCAACCCAGTAGCATCCAACTTGCTTTAAGGTTATAGTGAATAATTCTCTTAGTCATTGGAAACTTAAATGCCATGGATTTCTTGATTAGTAGAAAGCACACTATATATTCTTAATAATAGAATCAAAGGAAAAGAAAATAAGTTCACACTTCTCCAAACTAAGAAATTTACGACTTTATGCCCTTTGTTTGGTTGAACTAACAAATTATATTTTTAAAAATTGATTATACAGCTCTCAATTTGGGTTTAAAATAGTATTGATCTAATAATATAATATAGCGAAAGTCATTTATATCATTATTAAAAATTTTAATGGGTATAAAATAGTTTATTTTTGTCAAATACAAATTCAGAAACTTACTTGGTCACACAATGTAAAAGAAAGAGCAATGAATCATATCGAATCCAATTCGATATAAAACAAGTTAAAACTCCCAGTAACCAAGTTCATGGTTCATTATGATCTAAGCTTTCACTTCTATATTTTCTCAATAGGAAAAATGCCAAATATTTTGCATTATGATCTAAGCTTTCACTCTATAATAGAGTGAGACGAATAATAAAAGATCCAAACTTTCAAATAATATTAAAAAAACAATAATATTTCCTACTTATCAACCAACTTGTCAGTGTTCTTTTGATAATATTGAAAAAAATTGAAATATCATGTACAATTATTTCCTACTTATCAAACTTTAAATGTATTGTTCTTAGCTTGGCTTTTTCATTCCCAAACAAAAGATAACATAAGCAAACTCAGCCCTAAAGCAATTCATCTTCTTAGGTCAATCTTGGTGGTCAGCCTAGTTAAGTGGGGATTTCTTAATTGCTGCCTTCATGTACTTGCAGACAAACATCCCATAGTCAACACTATTATCTTGGACTGGCAGCTCACCCACCGTTTTGATTAGCCATTTTATGGGATCATAAAAATCACCGATCTTCAACAAGTAATTTGATCAAAGCAAGAAGTATAATATAAGCTAAAAAAAAAGTTTACCCAAATTGAAAATAACTCTTACAATCTAAGAATGGCCTTATGGGTTGGGGTTTTGGTATGAGTCATAAAATACCCTAGCTTAATATGCCCAACCAGGAGTGTCCAGTGTTGATTATCTATAATTGAAAGTAAGAGTACCTCAGCCCTTGACACACTGTCTGCAGTGACATGTTGGATGAGTAATTTGCTTTCCTTGTTTAGGCCATATTTTGCATAGCTCTGTAAGAAAAGAAGAGAACGTTTTGAAATTATAGTTTTCATCTATAGAAATAATGATTGAATTGTAATACCCTGCATATTTATGGGGTAACTTACCCAAGCGCATAAGATGTACAAATAGGGACATACATACAGATGTGAGTACTCCTTGGCCAATAAGAAGAAGGAATCAATGTGTGCATCGAGAGATATTGATCGTGACCCTCGATCGCCCGTGCAATAATGATATTCCCGACTATACATTATCACCCCTACAAGTGATAAATATTTTAAAGTGATCTTATTTAAACGAATATGTTATTTTATGTATGAAGGAGCTGAATGAAGATTGACTTACTTATCCTTAAATCGGGAGCGTGACGTGTCAATAAGATGGAGCATCGACTTAGGCAAAACAGCTCTGGATGAGAACTCAACAAAATGATGTGCCTCTGCTGGCTACAATGAAATTACTATCGACGAAAGTTAGTGATGAAGAGCTAGATTCACTATAAATTAAGGATCGATCTACTGAGATGATTCATACCTCATGCTCCTCCACCACGATAGCGATCATGGTGTCGACCTTTACTGGCTCATCTTTGCGAACCTATAAAAAAATTTAGTGAAATCTATTTCTATTATCTTAAATTTAAAAGAAAGTAACTTAATACCTTTCTCTTCATCTTGAGTGGAGGCCACCACATCACTTATTCTTGCTCATGACTTCCGTAAGTGTGTGTGAAGGGGAACTAACAACTTTCCTTTCCTTATCTTCGAGCACCACACTCAATCGCCGATTAAAGGTTTGAGCATCTTCATGTGCATTGGGGCCTCCACAATCTTCCCATGGTAGACTCAACAGGGGCTTCCCTAGTGAAGGCTACCTCAGGGGCTTCCCAAGTGGAAGTATCCACAGGGGCAGCAGCTTCCCAAGTGGAAGTATCCATAGGGCATGGCTAGTTGCCTCCACGAATCTCCATAGGATGGTAGGACCCACTGAGAACCTCCTCGATAGTAGTAACCCCTCAATCTCATCCATTCTCTCGCCATTGTTGCTTGAAAGAAGATAGTATATCTTTCAAGTCCTTAAAACCTAAGTATCCTCCACCGCAAAAGGGAGGTAGTAGCAGGCGGGCTAGATACGGATGGGGAGAATATCGAGGAGAGATATATGGAGATTCAATGGGGCTCTGGACTTAGAATGGGACTTATCGCTCAACATAATGTATTGTATGTTGGGAAAATGATTCAAGGAGCCAATCTCCTCTTCCGATATGTCCTCAATGGAAGGCAGACCTGTGTTAAACCGATAAAAAAATATGATGACTACAACATAAATAAATACATAATTATAAGAACTAAGTGATATTATTATATGTCACCTGGTGTCCTCCTAAACTCGTGAAGGCTTCATCTGAAACTTTATTTTTGGCCATCGCAGCATACGTGGCTTTGCAAATGGAGATGGCAGCCTCATGATGCTTATGTGCTCAGCGGCCCAGATCTACAATTAATATTTATGTAAGTTAACTTCAATGCAACCGAAGATATAAAACATACCATAAGAAGAGTGACAAATCCACTCATGTACCAAGGTGTCCTCTTGGTATGAATCTTTGATGTAATACCATCAAATTTTGAAACTAAGAAAGCCCAGATGGCCTCTGCCCAGTTGTATTCAGCAAATTTATCTATGTCATCGGCGTAGGCAATCAATTTTGATGCCACCCTATAGTTGTGATATACCAAAAAAATATTTGATAGCAGAAAATGTATGTACAATTATATAAACTATGTCACAGGCAACGAGCGACCTGCATGCTCAAGCATAGTCTTATAGTCCACTGAACTGAACTGTGACAGCGGGGATTTCTACCATAAGACCTTCACCCCTTTATTTGGCATCCCTACAATTATTGCAATTTGCAACTTCATCGGGGGTGAAAGGAATGCACTGCCCACCCAGAAAGAAAGCTTGCTTCTCTATCTCCCAGCAAGACAGGATTGAGGTAATGGACTATTGAGTCTTCTACTCATAATGAATTGAGCGGATGAAGCCTCTTTAAAATGTCAATGACTTCAATAAATCATGATATTATGAACACGTTCCAATGGTGGTAGGCCTGCATCTCGAAGTTATCCTTTTTCCAGACATTGTAAACTTCAAAATGAAAAGTCAGGTAATGAAAATAATCTGAACAACCACGCCAAAGAAACAGAAAAAAATATTCACAAAATCATATGTACTCTCAAGAGTACATATAACTCAAAAAAACCAAATATTCACCAAATTGCTTCCACTGGAATGTAATGACAACTAAACAACCAGCCAAAAAAATTGGAAAAATATCCACAAAATCATCCACTCTCAAGAGAGTATAGAGAGTACAGTTGCAAAATAACACTAAAAAATTAACCAAACAACCTCCAAATTATTCCGATGAATTACAATGAACATAAACAACAGCCAAAGCGAGAAAAATATACAAAATCATATACTCTGAATGAGTACTGAGAATGAGATGCAAAATAATACTAAAAAATAACTAAATAGCCTCTAAATTATTCCTAATGAATTGCAATGAACATAATCGAACAACAATAGGAAATATCCACAAAATCATGTACTCTCAGAGAGAGGAAGAGTACATGTAAAATAACAAAAAACTAACCAAACCCAAATTACTTCCGAATGTAATGACATCGAACAACCGGGCCAAAGAAACTAGAAAAATATCCAAAATTATATGTACTCTCAAGAGAGTACAGAGACATGCAAAATAACACTAAAAATCAATCAAACACCTCCAAATTGTTCCTAATGAATAATGAACATAATCGAAAAACCAAAGCTAAAAGCAAAAAAATGTCACAAAATCATATGTACTCTCAGAGAGACTGAGAGTAAATCAGATAAAATAACACTAAAGTACCAACTAAACAGCCACCAAATTACTTCCACTAGAATGTAATGAACAGACTCTGAACAACCAGGCCAAAAAAACTGAAAAATATCCACAAAATTATTTGTACTCTCAAGAGAGTACAGAGAGTACATATGCAAAATAACACTTCTAAACCAACCAATATCCCACCAAATTGCTTCCACTGGAATGTAATGAACATAATCTGAACAACCAGGCCAAAGAAATAGGAAAAAATATCCATAAAATTATCTGTACTCTCAAGAGAGTACAGAGAGTATAAAATGCAAAATAACAAAAAACCAATCAAATTGATTCCACTACATTGAACAACTAGGCTAAAGAAATTAGAAAAAATATCACAAATTATCTCTCTCGAGAGTACGATGCAAAATAACACTTCTAAACCAACCAACATCACACCAAATTGCTTCCACTGGAATATAATGAACATAATCGACAAGGGAAAGCAGAAAAAATATCCATAAAATCATCTCTCAAGAGAGTACATGAGTCTGATGCAAAATAACACTTCTAAACCAATACTACCAAATTACTTAATATAATAATTAACATAATCAACAACAGCCAAGAAGAAAAAAAAATGTCCATAAAATCATACTCTCAAGAGTATAGAGTACTGGCAAAATAACACTTCTAAACCAAACATCCCACCAAATTGCTTCCTTCATAATGAACATAATAATAAAAACCATGCCAAAGAAACAGAAAAAATGTCCAAAATTATTTGTACTCTCAGAGAGTACAGAGATTATCTGAAATAACACTTCTAAACCACAAAATAGCCAAATTACTTTCAATGTAATGTAATGAACATAATCTACAAAAAGCAGGAAAAAAATGTCCAAAATCATATATACTCTCAGAGTACAGATGCAAAATAATACTTAAACCAACATCCACCAAATTGCTTCCATGGAATGTAATGAACATATCTGAACAAAGGCCAAAGAAATAGGAAAAAATATCCAATCATCGTACTCTCAAGAGAGTACATAGAATCTGATACAAAATAACTACTAAATTAACCAACACCAAATTATTTTCACGTAATGAACATAATCAACAACTAGGAAATGAAAAATGAAAAAATATACTCTCAAGAGAGTATAGAGAACGATGTAAAATAACACTAAAAAATCAACCAAACAGCTCCAAATTATTCATGGATGAAATGAACAAATTTCCTCCAAAGCCAAAAGCAGAAATGACCAAAATGCTTTGTACTCTCATAAGAGTCAGATTCTAGATGTAAATCGCCACAAATTTTAATTCCATCGAATACTATCATCCCTAATTAGGCCAGATTCATCTTGAAACATGACCAAACATCCTACCATGTGATATACTAAACATTTCACAAGCTAATTAGTTCAAAAATTTGAAATAATTACCATCTTGGCGATATAGAGTACACATGCAAACATCTCCAAAACTACTAAAATACATCATTTAACCTAAACTCAAATGTTCTAAAATGTTCATCTGGACGGTGAGAAGAATAGAAAATCCTAAATTCATTAAAGTTCAAAATACAGTGTAAATATCTCATGTAAACTTTATACCTCAATGGAAGTTATTAATACTCGTCAAACCACTAAGTGGCGAGGATTGAGGCAATGGAGAAAACCCTAAAGCTATCGGGAGGAATGTCGACGCATCTGCTTTTTCTTCTCCCTATTTTTGAGCGGGTGGGTGGCATAAACGGGATCGTAGCCTCAGCTGAAGCTTAAGCTAAAGCGGAAAAAAACTGGACATACGTAAGATTGGAGTTGTAAAACTTTGTGCACTCGGACGTAATATTTTCTCCTTCCCAAAGAGAATGCATAAATTATAACGTAAGCTTATCGCTATGCACTCATTCGTAATTATTTAATGCATTCTTTCTTACACATATATCAACTAATAATTATCGACCAAAACTAAAAAATAAAACCAATGTAATCGAACTTCTATCCAATTTAGAAATTTGTTGGTGCATTTTGAATGTAGTGTAAAAGGAAATCACATTAAAAAGTAAATCATTGAATTCAATACTTTATTTGTTGTTTGGTTGTGTGTAAAGTAAAAACGTAAACTATTTTTTTCGTTTGGTTGGATGAATGTAAAGTGAATCATGAATTCGAATACTTTATTATAAAATTAATTATAGAATTTATTCACTAATTAACGTATTCAATAAAAAAAAATATATATATTAAAATATAAATAAAATTTTTTCTTAACTAAAAAAAAAAATAAAATAAAATACAAATATAATGTATTTCGAATATTTAATTATTAGTAATTAATTTACAAATTTTCTAAGATATTAATTATTAGTGTTATAAATAAATAAAATTTGAATATTATCATTTTATATTAATATATTGACCCAAATTTAATATATATATATAATTTTATTACTATATTAAACATTAATTAATTAATAGGAATTTTTATTAAATAAATTAATCATGATTTAATATTTATTTATTAAATTATTTTTTTTAATAAATAATTTACTCATTAATTATTTTTTTACTAAATAAACTAAAATTTAATAATTATTTTAATTTTTTTGATTTATTGTGAATTATTTATCATTAATTTGAATAAATATAATTATATTTATTAAATTTTAATTAAGCTATAATAATATTTATTTTAATTAAAGTTAAAATTAACAGATTAAACGGAAAAACAAATTAAAAAAAAACGTTTTCCCAGGCGATGCTCGCGCTCCCAAAAAGAAAAAAAATTCTTTTCCCAGGCTCCTCCGCTCCCTCCACTGTTTGCCGTGTATTCGAAATAAGCTTTTCGAGCGTATTTCGTTACACGGAAAATAAGTAAGGAAAGAAATACAAATTTTACTGTAAAGGATTATCGTACCTAAAAAAAAGAAATGCACATATTTTAATTACATTACACTATAAATACTCAGAACTAAACAGCTCCTTAGTAACATATAAAGTGCATGCACGCAGTGTTCATTGTACCAACCAATTATTAGCAGCTTGAAGTATTCTAAGCTCGCTCTCTCTATCTATCTCTGCCTATATAAAGGACTTGAAATCCAGTTAGCAATTACAAGCAACTCTGCATTTAACGAGACCAGAATAAAGAGGGAAAATGAAGGCATTTTCTCCATCCTGCTCATTACTAGTGCTCTTTTCACCACCTCCCGAGCCGGGAACATAGCCGTATACTGGAGCCAATTCGACAACGAAGGCCCTCTCAGACGCCTGCGCCACCGGAAACTATGGCTTCGCTATCGTCTCCTTCCTCTGCGACTTTGGCAACGGCCAGACTCAGTTCTCAACCTCGCTAGTCACTGTGATCCCGCCTCCGGTGAATGCACTGGTCTATCCGATGACATCAACGCTTGCCAATCCCAAGGCGTAAAGGTCCTCTCTCCATCGGGGGTGGCGCTGGATCCCACATGCTGTCCTCCCAGGACGATGCACGCCAGGTGGCCGACTACATCTGGAACAACTACTTGGGCGGCCAGTCTTATTCCAGACCGCTCGGCGACGCGGTGCTCGATGGAGTGGACTTCGACATTGAGGGAGGCAGCCCGGACCACTACGATGACCTCGCCAACTACCTCTCCGCCTACAGCAACCAGGGGAAGAAGGTCTACCTAACGGCGGCGCCGCAATGCCCCATCCCGACGCTTGGGTGGGCAAAGCGCTCGACACCGGCCTATTCGACTACGTTTGGATTCAGTTCTACAACCCGCCGTGCCAGTTTTGCAGCCTAGCAACCTCCAGGATGCATGGAACCAATGGACGAGGATCCAGGCGAACCAGTTCTTCCTGGGCCTGCCGGCGGCGCCAGATGCGGCCGACGGCGGCTTTATTTCAACTGATGACTTGACTTCTCAGGTTCCTAGTTGAAAGGTCGAGCAACTATGGAGTGATGCTCTGGTCAAGGTATTATGATATCCAGACCGGTTACAGCCAAGCCATTCGATCCTCCGTTTGAGGAGAAAATATTATGTCAGAGTTAGCGTCTGCGGACTCAATCATGGCGACGTTGTGGTATTTTCGTTTTGATTAACAGCGAGATGACTTTTGCCCGAGACGTCGCGTGATCGTATTTGGCAGTAAATACATTTCCTGATCCGCCCGTTTCGTTAAAAGCGGGAGGAATTTAAAAAAATATATACGATTTAGGGTTAGTTAGTTTTCCAAGCGAACGAGTGAGAAGAGAATCTGAAAATCTCATTTCTTTACAAAAGAACGAAGATGGAATGTTGAGGAAAAACAACATTTTAGAGGATGTATTAAATACAAATGGTAATGCTTCTCGTGCATTTTTCTACGGTTTATTAGTGATATTCTTCAAGAATATGTTCATTCTTCAATTAAGTAATTTGGATGTTTTTTTTTTGTCGAATATTTAATTTTGAGTGTTATTTTGCATGTACCTCGTACCTCTTTGGAGGTCTGACTCTTTTATCTTTTCAATTTTTTTTTACTTCTGATTATGTTTAGAATTGCATGGAAGCATTTGATGTCGATTTTTGTGTGATTTCGGGTGGTTTAGTGCATTGTACTGTGTACCTCTTTGGAGAATGAGACCATTTTGACTTTTTTCCTTTTTTTTTTGTCTTATGATGTATAGAGCATTATAATGGAAGCATTTGATGGTTTGGGTTTGGTTTTGGGTGGTATTTTGCATTTGTACCTGTGTACCTCTTTGGAGAATCTGACCATTTTGACCCTTTTTCCCAATTTTTTGGCCAACTCTTATGATTATGTTTAGAAAATTGCAAAGCATTTGATGGCGGTTGGGTGGTTTTGGGTGGTTTAGTGCATCGTACTGTACCTCTTTGGAGATACCATTTTGACCCTTTTTTCCCAATTTTTTTGGCGAACTCCTTATGATTATGTTTAGAAAATTACAAAGGAAGCATTTGATGGCAGTTTGGGTGGTTTTACGGGTGGTTTAATTTCGCTGTACCTCTTTGGTAAAGACATTTTGATCACAGCTTTTTGCCAACTCCTTATGATTATGTATAGAGCATTATAATGGAAGCATTTGATGGCGGTTTGTGGTTTGGGTGGGTATTTTGTATCACTGCCTTTCTTTGGAGAATTGCAGACCTCTTTTGATTCAATTTTTTGCCAACTCCTTATGATTATGTTTAGAATATTGCAAAGGAAGCATTTTATGTCAGTTTGGGTGATTTTGGTGGTTTAGTGCATGCCTGTGTACCTCTTTGGAGGTACTGACCATTTTGACCTTTTTTCCCATTTTTTTTCCTTATGATTATGTATAGGCATTATAATGGAAGCATTTGATGGATTTGGGTGGTTTTGGGTGGTTTTGCATCGTACCCATGTGTACCTCTTTGGAGATTTTGATCTTCTTTTCCGTTTTTTTGCCAACTCCTTATGATTATGTTTAGAACATTGCAAGGAAGCATTTGATGGCGTTTGGGTGGTTTTGGTTTTGTACATCCATCTCTTTGGAGAATTGATCTTCTTTTCCAGTTTTTTTGCCAACTCCTTATGATTATGTATAGGCATTGCAAGGAAGCATTTGATGGCGGTTGGGTGATTTGGGTGGTTTAGTGCATCATGCACGTTGTCTTTGGAGGGTAACATTTTGACCTTTTTTACCATTTTTTGCCAACTCCTTATGATTATGTTTAGGGCATTAAAGGAAGCATTTGATGGCGGTTTGGGTGGTTTAGTTTAGTGCATCGTACCTATGTACCTCTCTGAGACCTCTTTGACCTTTTTTTGCAGTTTTTTTTCCAACTCCTTAGGATTATGTTTAGAACATTGCAAAGGAAGCATTTGATGTCACTTGGGTTATTTCTGGGTGGGTATTTTCCATCCATATTTTCTAACATATTTTGTATCTCTGTTTGCAATCATGTATTATTTGGAGAAACTCCTTGCACCATGTTAATGAAAGCGGAGGCATATATGCATCTTGTGACTATGCACATCAAATTGGCTTCGGTGTTGGAAGGACCATACTAGTATTAAAACTCAAAGAAATTGAAATCAAAAGATTTTTATGTGCAAAAGTGGGAAGAAGTCTGCGTCTAAATAACGACAAAATTCGAAGTTGTCTGAAGGGATGTCCGACCATGATTCTCTGTTGATTTAGAGGGAATTGGACGATTAAAACATCTGAAAGTCATAATCATTCTTTGGCGAGAACCTACATCTTCTCGGATCATCTGATGCATTAAATGAAAAGGCGTCCGTGTTGAAGACAATGTGAGAGATTAGAGCAGCGATGCATTTATCTAATCTGAGGAAGTTGGCGGAGAGAATATCGGGTTCACCAAAAGAGATGCTTTCAATTTTATTAAAGAGAAAAGATCGAGATTGCAAATGGTGATAATGCATTATCTGATTGTTTAAGGAAAGCGAGCATCGGATGGGATGTTTGCATGGGATGTGCAAGTTGATGAGTCGGATTGCTTAGTAAGTTTTTTTTTTAATGGCATATCCGAATGAATAATATGATTGTTTTTGGGGATGTGATAATTTTTGATACAAGCTATCGACTCTAAATATAATTTTGTGCCCCTCTTGTTGAGTGAATCATCAGCAAAAATTATTTGGAGTAGCCTTTTTTATCGGAGATAATTGAGTCATTCTCATTTATTCCAAACTTTTCTTTGGTTGATGAATGGAGACATCTATAACAATATTCACGATCAAGATCGCTATGGCGAGCCATTGAAATTATATTCGCATACTCATCATAGGTTGTGCAATGGCATATTTCAAGAAAGCTCCTTCCAAGGTTCATTGCTTAATAGTAATAAGATAACAAGGCCTATTTTTAAATGCATGAGTAAGTGTGACTCGAGAGGAAGAGTTTAAAGAGGCTTGGTAATAATTTGCATGATCATGCTTGGTTGTATCGAGCTTTATAAGATTAGATCCAAGTGGTCCCATTCGACAAGGACTCATTGCATGGGCATCTTGTCAGCGCGTAGTGAGTCCAATGTATGCCATGGAATATCTAAACCAACAAGTTAAGCTCCTGATTATTTCTTGGGGTTGGAAAAGGTTATGGAGGGAAGGAATGGGAAGACTTCAAGTAGATCATCGATTGTTCTGTTAAGACATCAATTCTAAAACAATTTTTTTTATACAAGAAAGGTTTACTATGTTTGAAGAGGAATTTTGTATGGGGTTGGGGTCTATGCTAATAAGATGACACACAGTATTTGGTAAGAAACTTAGAGAATAAAATGCATCAAACATGGTGTATTTCGATAGGTACCCTAGAAGTGACTTGTAGTTGCAATAAATTTGAGATGATGGGATTACTTTGTGCCCATTGTATCAGAGTTCTTAGTCAGGAAGATGTTGTGCGCATTCCGGACAAGTATCTTCTGATGCGATGGTCTACTAGAGCAAAGAGGGATATTTATAATGATGCTGAAGAATTAAGAGATGTGGCAAGCCGGATGAAAATGCTTGCATTATTTTGAACCACATAAGTCGATATGCATATCAAATAAGCGTCGAGAGCGATAAGAGAGGCGAGGGACATGCTTGGATCCCTAGAAAAACTATATGATGATGTTGACTTATAATAAGTGGAATTCCCTTCAAACGACAAAGCAGTTAGGAAGAAGAAGTTAACCACGACAGATAAGGGAAAAGACATCTTAAAAGATCCAGTTAAGCCGTCAAAGGGTGTTTCCAACTCAGGCTTAAGGGATATTGGGAGAGATCCAAGAAAGCCAAGAGTAATTTTCTACTTGTATTATTTTTTGGTATTTTAAATATTGTTAATCTTCAAACCCTTCTACTTTTTTTGGTTGCGAGAAACCAAACTGATCGATAGCATGGTGAAGGTGCTTCCTCAAGTTGCATCACCTTTCTGCTATGCCAAAGTGTTTTTCGAGGTATGCACATAATATCATATATCGATCTTTGTAAGAATGTATCATACGATGTTCTACATGCGAATTTAACTCGAGCTCCACAATGAAACAATGAAGAAGGGTACACTAAGGCGATGATGGATATTATCTCGGGAAAACATTTTGATACATGACATTATCCGGTTTGGTTGGTTAATAGGAGATTTTGACACTTCTTTGTGTTTGTAGCTCTTTAAGCAATAGTGAATGAGTTAATCCCTACTGAAATTGTAATCAATAAATATGTACCAATAATAGATCAATTTTGACTTTTGTTTTCCAGTTTTTTATTGCCAACTCCTTATGATTATGTTTAGGGCATTATAATGGAAGCATTTGATGTCAGTTTGGGTGGTTTCTGGGTGGTGTAGTGCATTTGTACCCTGTGTACCTCTTTGGAGGGTACAGACCATTTTTGACCCTTTTTTCCATTTTTTTTGGCCAACTCCTTATGATTATGTTTAGAACATTGCAAAGGAAGCATTTGATGGCATTTTGGGTGGTTTCTGGGTGGTTTAGTGCATTTGTACCCTCTGTACCTCTTTGGAGGTCTGGACCATTTTTTTTTTTTTGCGGTTTTTTTCCAACTCCTTATGATTATGTTTAGAACATTGCATAGAAGCATTTGATGGCATTTTGGGTGGTTTCGGTGGTTTAGTGCATCGTACCTGTGTACCTCTTTGGAGGGTACAGACCTCTTTGACCCTTTTATCCCATTTTTTTGCCAACTCCTTATGATTATGTTTAGAACATTGCATAGGAAGCATTTGATGTCAGTTTGGGTGATTGGTGGTTTAGTGCATTGTACTATGTACCTCTTTGGAGGTCTGGACCTCTTTGACCCTTTTTTCCCATTTTTTTGCCAACTCTTTATGATTATGTTTAGAACATTGCATAGGAAGCATTTGATGGGTTTGATTTTGGGTGGTTTAGTGCATTTTGTACCTGTACCTCTTTGGAGTCACCATTTTTGACACTTTTTTCCCTTTTTTTTGGCCAACTCCTTATGATTATGTTTAGAACAATGCAAAGGAAGCATTTGATGGCATTTTGGGTGGTTTCTAGATGGTTTAGTGCATTTGTACCCTGTGTACCTCTTTGGAGGGTCTGATTTTTTGACCCTTTTATCCCATTTTTTTTGCCAACTCCTTATGATTATGTTTAGAACATTGCATGGAAGCATTTGATGTGGTTTGGGTGATTTCGGATGGTTTAGTGCATTTGTACCACTGTACCTCTTTGGAGAATTATTTTTAACCCTTTTTCCAACTCCTTATGATTATGTTTAGAACATTGCAGGAAGCATTTGATGCGGTTGGGTGGTTTTGGGTGGTTTAGTGCATTTGTACCTGTGTACCTCTTTGGAGAATTACAGACCATTTTGACACTTTTTCCCTTTTTTTGGCCAACTCCTTATGATTATGTTTAGGCGCAAAGGAAAGCATTTGATGGCATTTGGGTGGTTTCGGATGGTTTAGTGCATTTGTACCACAGTAATCTTTGGAGGTCTGGACCTCTTTGACCCTTTTATCCCATTTATTTTGCCAACTCCTTATGATTATGTTTAGAACATTGCATGGAAGCATTTGATGTCGGTTTGGGTGTTTGTGGTTTTTTGTACCTGTGTACCTCTTTGGAGGAGACCATTTTGACACTTTTCCCTTTTTTTTTTTAACTCCTTATGATTATGTTTAGAACATTGCAAAGGTTGATGGCATTTGGTGGTTTATGTGTTTTAGTGTCGTACCTCATACCTCTTTGGAGAATACCATTTTGCCCTTTTTGCTTTTTTTCCAACTCCTTATGATTATGTTTAGAGCATTATAATGGAAGCATTTGATGGCGGTTTATGGTTTTGGGTGGGTTTTTGCATCTCACATGTACCTCTTTGGAGTACGATCAAATTTGACATTTTCCATTTTTTCCAACTCCTTGATTATGTTTAGAATATTGCAAGGAAGCATTTGATGTCGGTTTGGGTGATTTTGGGTGGGTGTTTTTCGTACCATGTGTACCTCTTTGGAGTGTAGATCATTTTGACATTTTTCATGTTTTTTGCCAACTTCTTATGATTATGTTTAGAATAAAAGGAAGCATTTGATGGCATTTTGGGTGGTTTCGTGTATTTAGTGCATGACTCTATACCTCTTTGGAGTACAGACCATTTTTGACCTTTTTTCCCATTTTATTTTGCAATATGATTATGTTTAGAACATTAAAGAAAAATTTGATGGCGGTTTGGCTAGTTTATGGGTATTTGCATCTTCTCTGTACCTCTTTGATCTGATCTTTTTTACGAGGATATATTATAATATTATAAACAATTAACTCAGTCAATAAATTAAATTCTAAAGTGACAAAGCATTAGCTCATAAGTATGTTCAAAGTGAGAAAAAGTCATGTTAAGCACAACTAAGCAACAATCTATCTAGTAAATAGAATTACTAATCATTAACCTCACTGAAATATAAATAATATATATAGCTTCAACAAACCACACTACTTAATAACATCATCCAGATATAACTACACTACAAATCAACTAAAGATATATACATCATTAATCATAAAACAAACAATGAGCCATTTCATGCGAAACCTAAACATTTATTTTGAAAAGTTATTTTTATAGATCCATCTCATCAACTTGAATTATCAATCATCACTATCAAATACATTTCTCACATATCATATGTGAAAATATACAATGCGAATCACTATTCATGGCATGGAAATGCTCCATATTGAAGGAAAATATACAATCACGAATCACTTTATGGCGGAAATCAATCTTTATTGGAATTAGCTTTGGGAGCTTCAACATCGGCATGCACTTCACAGAGTCTTCAAAGCGAGAATAAAATATCATCCCAGGCCCATGCACTTCAACTATATGAGATGAGAGAGGAGAAGTTAAACAAAGCAGAGTAAAATATCATCCTAGGTCTATGCACTTCAAAAAAAAAATATCGGTCTTCAAAGCCTAACGGATGCATTAAATAAAATCCTATATCAGACAAAATAATATTGTTCTGACTTCCTGGGATTTTTAAGTCCCAAACAAAATGTAGCGTAAATCATAAATATATTCATTATCTTTGGCCAATCACAGTCTACCCATCCCTCGGAGGTTTTGATTCTTTGCTTCCATGTATTTGCAGACAAACATTGTCGACACTATTTTCTTGGTATCCCACTCACTATGTCGATTGGCCATTTCCTTGGATCGCAAGCACATGACATCTTCAACAAGTAATTTGATCTAAATAGGTGAAAAAATTTCAATAAGTTGGATCGGAAAAAAAAGTTAAGATGAACTAGATTTGAAAATAGTTCTTACAATCTCAGGAAGAATGCTCTTATGGATTGGTTTGGGCAATGAGTCATAAAAATACCAGGCCTCTGATTTAATATGTCAACCAAGAGTGTCCGATCTGATTATCATATAAGCGCATTAAGATTTCGGCCACAGCCACCTGTCATGATGATATCTTTGGATGAACATCTTGCTTTCCATCTTTCGTGCACGGCATAACTGCGGAGAAAGAGAGGATTACATTACATCTAAGCAAACAAGCGAATCGTGTCAGAACATTCTCGCAATCATACAATAATGTACAAATATTTCTCTGATCCCACGAGCATCTCAATGTGAGAGTAAAAAATGTAATGCCGAATGATCATATAATTATCATCTTAAAATGATATATTGATCCATTATTTTATATGACTGACATATAATGCGATGGCCAAGATCGAGCATTGAGCAAAGCGGCACGGATGAGAACCCACATGAAGTACGATGCCGCAGCGAAATTCGATGACAAAAGCTAGCGATGAGATATTCATATGAATAAATACTCGATCTCTTGATATGATGCATACCTCCGATGATGTCCTCCACCCACAATGGCGGTCGTGGGTCATCGACCTATTGGCTCATCTTTGCTAACCTATAAAATAATTTAGTGATGACGAAATAGGCTAAATATGACTTTGGATCGAGAGTGAGATTATTAATACCTCGATGCTCCACCACAACTAGCGACTGGGTCATAGACCTTTATTGCATCATCTGTGCTAACTTTACAAAAATTTAGTGAAAGACTATTTCTATTATTTCCAATTTAAAGAAAGTAACTTAATACCTCGATTATGCTCCTCCACCACAAGTAGCGTGGGTCATCGACCTTTATTGCATCATCTGTTAACCTATACAAAAATTTAGTGAAAGACTATTTCTATTATTTACAATTTAAAAGTAATACCTCTCGATGCTCCTCCACCACTCGAGTGCATCGACCTTTATTGCATCATCTGCTAACTATACAAAAACTTAGTTAAAGACTATTTATATTATCTCAAATTTAAAGGAAAGTATCTTAATACCTCTTTTTCCGTGGAGCCACCACATCATTGTTCTTTCCTTCTGTAAGTGTGTGAAAGGGAAGTAACAATTTTCCTCTTTCTTATCTGCGAGATTTAACACCACGCTCAATCTTTGCCAATTCTGGTTTGCATCGTCATGTAGTGGTGGCCTCACCATCTGATTTCCACGGGCTTCCCCTTTGAAGTATCCAACTCCGATGGAATCTCTTGTGGTAGCCTCAAGAGCTTCCTCTTGTACCCTCCTCGGGGCATGCGTGGTAGTCTCCCGTGGGTACCATCCAGGAAGCTCCGTGGTAGCCCTGAAGAGTTTTGTGGTGACCAGGAACCTCCCCATTTGGGGTGGTAGGACCCCATTTTGGATAGAACATCCTCAAGCGACGGCCCAAATCAAGCCCATCCAACCTCTCGGTTATTCTTGTATGGAAAGGCGATCTTGTCTCTCAGTCCTTCAAACACGCAAACATCCTCTCCACTGAGTCAGGTCTGGCAGAGGGAGGCTCTGGGGGGGAGATATGTATAGGGAGAGTGGGGCTTGATTGGACTTAAAATGGGACTACTATCGGGCTCCACGGGTATAGATTGTTGGGCAGGGGACACTGACTGAAGGAGCCAATTCTCGTCTTCCAATAAGTCCTCGAATGAAAGGCATACCTGTGGTAAAAGGATAAAAAATTTTGAAGACATACAACATAAATGGATACATTCTTATTTGAACTAAGTGATATTATTATATGTCACATGGCGTCCTCCCAAACCGGTGAAAGCATATTTTGGGAACTCTATTTTTTTTAGCATCCTTGCAGGTTGATCGGGCTTATGATGCTTATGTGCTCTAGCCCATATCTACAATGAATATATTAAGCGGTAAACTCAAGACATTATATTTCACATTAATGGAGATATAAAACATACCATCAGAAGAGTGACAAATCCACTCATGTAGCGAGCTGCCCTCTGGGTCTGAATCTTTGATGCAATAACATCAAATTGGGAGACTAGGAAGTCCCAAATGGCATCAGCCCAGTTGTACTCAGCAAATCTATCTATATCATCGGTAAGCAATCAATTCTGATGCCACCCTGTAATTGTGATATACAAAAATAGATTTGATGAGAAGAAAAGCATATATACAACTCAAGCTGTCAGCAAACCATCAATTCTCAGGCTCTTGTAGTCGATGAGCAACGGCTGACGTGATTCGCCATACAACCTTCTCCCTCGTTTGGCATCCCTATCATCAATGCAACTTCATCGGGTGAAAGGAATGTCCGCCCCAGAAAGCTTGCTTTTTTATGTCCAAGACGATCGATGTAATGGCAACCGAGTCTTGCTTGATCGTGAGTCTAATGAATTGATGGAGATGAAGCTTCTTTAAAATGTGGCTTCATCGGTAAAGCATCTTTATATTATCGAACACATTTCTCAGTTGGTCTCGAAGTTATCCTTTTCCCGGACATGGTTAACTTGAAAGACAAGTAATTAGGTCAAAAGTGCACTACCCTCAAAGAGGTACACAACACTAATACCCACCCAAAACCAGCCAAACTACCATCAAATGCTTCCTTTGCAATGTTCTAAACATAATCATAAGGAGTTGGCAAAAAAAATTGGGAAAAAAAGGTCAAAAATGGTCTGTACCCTCCAAAGAGGTACACAGGGTACAGATGCACTAAACCACCTAGAAATCACCCAAAGCGTCAAATGCTTCCTTTGCTCTAAACATAATCATAACAAGTTGGCAAAAAAATATGTGAAAAAATCAAAATGGTGCTCAAAAGGTACACTGTACAATCACCCACCCAAAACCACGCGCCATCAAATGCTTCCATTATAATGCTCTACATAATCATAAGTTGGCAAAAAAAAATGGGAAAAAAAGGTCAAAATAGTTTACCCTCAAAGAGTACAGATGCACTAAACCACCAGAAATCAAATGCTAAATGCTTCCTTTGCAATATTCTAAACATAATCATAAGGAGTTGGCAAAAAAATTGGAAAAAAGGTCAAAAAGGTCTACCCTCAAAGAGGTACGCAGTGCAGATTAAAATATCCACCCAAAATCACCCAAGCGCCATCAAATGCTTCCATTATAATGCTCTACATAATCATAAGGAGTTGGCAAAAAAAAAAAAGATCAAGAATGTACCCTCAAAGAGGTACAATTGATGCACTAAACCTCGAAACCAAACTACCATCAAATGCTTCCATTATAATGCTATCATAATCAGTTGGCAAAAAAAAGTAAAAAGATCAAAATTGATGTACCCTCAAAGAGGTACACAGTACAAATGCAAAATACCCACCAAAAAGCGCCATCAAATGCTTCCATTATAATGCTCTATACATAATCATAAGGAGTTGGCAAAAAAATGGGAAAAAAGGTCAAAATGATCTGTACCCTCAGAGGTACACAGTCATCATTAAACCATCACCCAAATTGACATAAAATGCTTCTTTGCAATATTCTAAACATAATCATAAGGAGTTGGCAAAAAAATTGGAAAAAGGTCAAAAAAGTCGTACCCTCAAAGAGGTACAGTCTGAATCTGATACCCACCAAAACCACCAAGCGCCATCAAATGCTTCCATTATAATGCTCTATACATAATCATAAGAGTTGGCGGAAAAGCGTCAAAAAAGGTCAAAGAGGTACCCTCAAAGAGGTACACAGTGAGTCTGCACTAAAAAACCACCCGCCATCAAATGCTTCCTTTGCAATGTTAAACATAATCATAAAGTTGGCAAAAAAAATATGTGAAAAAATGTCAAAATGGTTTGTACCCTCAAAGAGGTACATAGTGAGATGCAAAACACTCACCCAAAACCACCAAAGCCATCAAATGCTTCCATTATAATATACATAATCATAAGGAGTTGGCGGGAAAAGCGTCAAAAGGTCAAAGAGGTGTACCCTCAAAGGTAATGAGTGAATGCACTAAACCACCGAAACCACCCAAAGCGTCATCAAATGCTTCCTTTCAATGTTAAACATAATCATAAGAAGTTGGCAAAAAACATGTCAAAATGGTTTGTACCCTCAAAGAGGTACACAGTACAGATCAAACACCCAAAATCATGTTTCCATTATAATGTCTAAACATAATCTAAGAGTTGGAAAAAAATGGAAAAAATGTCAAAATTGATCTGTACCCTCAAAGAGGTACCAGGTACAAATGCAAAATACCACCCAAAACCACCCAAGCGCCATCAAATGCTTCCTTTCAATGCCTCGTAATCATAAGGAGTTGGAAAAAAAAGAAAAGAGGTCAAAATGGTGCACCCTCAGAAGAGATGCTGAGATGAATACTAAACCACCGAAACCACCCAAGCGCCATCAAATGCTTCCTTGCAATTCTAAACATAATCATAAGGAGTTGGCTAAAAAAAGCGGAAAAAGAGGTAAAAGAGGTGCATCTCCAAAGATTCTGAGTCTGAATGCACTAAACCCGAAACCAGCGCCATCAAATGCTTCCTGATATTCTAAACATAATCATAAGGAGGTGGCAAAAAAAAAAGCGGAAAAATGGGACAAAATGGTGCATTACCCCAAAGAGGTCTGGATAATGATCTAATAACATATAAAAAGCAATCTTTCAGCGTATCACGAGTAAACCCTAAATTCATTCAAGTTCGGGAATGCATGTGTAAATACCCTAGTCAATACCTCAATTTATGATTTCTATACCAGGCGACATCCGTGGCGTCGACTAAGGCGAGAAAAAATCCTTGTGAGGAATGTCGAGCGTCGGTAATGTTTCTCGTTCTTCTTCTCCGGACGGCAGCTAACGGGTGGGGGAAAATGTATTTCTGGTCGTTATCATCGACATGGCGTTCTGGGCGGGTCGCGAGGAAAGTATCTGTTGCTCCGTTAATCGGTAAAACGGGGAAAAATATCGGGACAGATGTCGTCCATGGATTGGAGTCCGCGAAAAGCTACGTCGACTAATATTTTCTCCCGTTTGAGAGCGTACATATTTAGATAAATATATACTATACGTTGAACCTTTTTTTTTTTTTTGGAATGGGTATTCACCCAGTACCCCACCCATTTTGTAGGTAGGAATGTCATTGTGACATCCCACGGGGGCCTAAACCTTTGTGAAATTAATCTTTATGAAATTAAGCATGTGTGATATATGTAGTCTCAGCGTGAAAGAGGTGTGATGTTAGTATATAGGATCAGCAGGCGGCCTGATATGTGGTTTCACTGTACTGCACATATTTTTAACTGCGTTGTTCATAGTATATTTATGTTTTGTTACTTATATCTGTTTCTTTTTCGATTTATATTTTATCTGATTTAACAATGATAAAAAAAAACCATGATTCCCAACGAACACTAAAATCATTATTAAATTTTACTATAAGTTTATTCAATATAATTGAAGAACTTGAGATGTTATGCAGTGAGGGGACGAGTAGGAGAAGGAGAATAAAGAGCAGAAGAAAAAAAAAATCTTAAAAAAAAAAAAGTATGACTTAAAATATAATTAGTAATTTAAGTATCTTAAAAAAAATTAGATATAAGTATATTCGTCGGGTTAAGGAGTGACTTATTTGTCACGTCGAATCTAACGCGGCACTAGTCCCTGTTTAAGTGCCTAACAGGTGACTTATAGTATTACATGGAAGTAGCTTGTTAAACGGGTTATATGTAACTATTTTTTTTCAATATTTTGCCAACTTAGTTGGATTTAAGTTCCATTATTATCTGTCATTGGAGCTACCCAAACTTTCCAATGATTATATAAAACCTTTCATTCTCTTGATCAATATTTTATTAAATTTTTAATATTTTATCTCAAATTGCATAAATATATGAATTGTTAATTTAATTTATTTTAATGAAACTTTTATAAATAGGCATTTATTTAATGATTTTCACATATTTTATGCTATATTTTACAAGTATTTGATTAATTAGTAGAAAAATATAGTTTAAATGATTTTTCATTTAATTCTAAATTTGTTTATATATAAACTAGAGTGAGTCATCCTTGAATATATTGAATATATTGAATTTTGAAAACCCTTATGTTTGAATGATAAATGTTGGATTTCTCTTATGAATAATGATAAGATCAAAAGCTTGTCCACATGAATAAGGGTAAATATTAATATTTAGTCCAATATCTTAAATGATGTACATAATATCTTGATTATTTGTGTATAAAAAGATCTATATGCTTACATAAATATGTAGAAATTAAGAGAAAAATTTACTTCAAATTAAGATAATCATCTCTAAAGCTTGAGGGTATAGAGGGTGAAATTATATAAGTGACTCTTATAGTATGCTATAATCAAATAAAATTTTAATATATATATAGGGGCGGATCCAGAAATTTTTTTCAGAGGAGGCACAATAAAATAATGAATAATTTACTTTTATATAAAATTAAAAATCAAAGCATCTCATATAGCAAAATAAAGAAATCAAACCTTGCAATAACATAAAATGCTGATGTAAAGTCTTAAAGATTAATTTGTATAAAAAATGAGAAAACGTGCTTTTGAACATATTACAAAAAACAAAATAAAGGCACATTTTCGGACTTTTCTAAAAATAATTCTCAAAATAAAACACCGATCTACAAAAAATAAATCATAGTATTTTTTAATAAAGACAACCGTCGGCTTTAAGAAATAATAAATCAATAAATTTTCAAAAAAAAAAGGCACACTTTACTTTATTAAATAAAAAATATTCACACATTAATTGTAGTTCCTCGGAGAAATATTTCGAATTCGTTCTTCTAAAATCATAAAACATAAAGAAAAGTATAAGTAATGATTAAATATAAAAAAAAAAAAAAACTTTGTATATCCAATTGCATGTTTTAAAACAACAATTATCCAATTAAAAATCCACCATTATACACTTGCGTAAGTTGAAAAGAAACAATGAATGATAGTTAATATTTTCATAAACATAACACAAAATAAAACTTAAGTTGATTCATCTACATAGAAATTTAACTTTAATTTTCCATATGCAATTCCTTGATAAACTAAATATTAACACACAAATCAGAACAAGAACAAATCAACTCAAACTCTCAAAAAGCAATATTTCTCATATATGCAAGAAAGATTAAGCACAAAAAATGTTCGATGGGACTTGTATAGAGATGACTTTTGAAGTTAAGCGCATCGTAACTGAGTGAAGATGATTGACATATGGATACAATTCTCACCAACATTTATTATATTAATTGATTTAATATCTTTCTCATAAACATTAACAAATTTGTTACTACATGACCTAACATATACAAATTTGTCGCCAACACCTCTTAAGAACTATACAAAAGATGAATGTATAATTAAAGTAAATCACTCACTCTTCTCCTTCACTAGATAATTTAATAGGCGATCTTTTGCATTTACGCCAACAACTAGATAATGGATATTACAACCACCAAATTAGTAATATTTTTTCTTCCTGTACGAACAAAAAAATATGAAAAAAAATGTAATATTACAAAAATCAAAGTGAAAAGAGTTTTCGGTTTGGAAAGTGTTGCTTCATGAGGGAAAATGTTAATCAGGCAAACAGGAAGCACCAACATCGAACTAATTGAACAAGGAATACCAAATAGGAACAGAAGAAAGAGGCTTTGAAAAGGATACATCTAATGCTATCATTAACCACAGAACAATAAAAATTTGAATACCAAAATTTTTGTGGTCCAGCTTTAATAAGCCTCTATAGGAGAGATAAGAAGATCCAACCTACTAACAAAGATACCACACAAATGTGGAGAATAATGAAAACACATTTATCAACCTTCCTAAAATCCAATTACAACGTTGTTCAATAAAGATAAAGAAAACTCCCAAATCTCTCAACACATGTAAAAGAAAGTAACTTTGAAAAGATAACAAAAAGATGATTAAAAAAAATATTTACTTCAGAGTTTTCTCAAGGTATTATCGATTCTTCAAGCTGATATTTTGAACTCCTTATATTCTGATTTCTTCCTCTTTCTTTCTCATTCTCTCGGATATAACTAATTTTAAAAATTTTAAAAATAACAAGCAATTTTAATCTCATGTTTATAAATAATATTATTAAAATTTAACAGAATAAATACAAATTTAAATAAAAAAGAATATACAATCACAAACATCACCAACCATTATTCTTCAACTAAAAATAAATAAATAAACACTATTCTACACAACTTGAATATAATTAATAAATTATATAAACTTTTATATAATTTAAAATAAAAGTAGAATACTTACCGGCATGTGGGAATCCCGTGCACTCCGCTTCGGATCGGTGGCGGAGAAGACTGTATAAATAAGTACAAAAGTTCGATGATCTCGCCCCCTTCAGGTCCATCCCCACATTGCTCCATATATCTGTTATAAAAGCTTTGCCTTGTATATATGAAGCGTCGGAGGGCGGGTGCCCCCCCCAGTGCCCCATATATATATATATATATATATGTGTGTGTGTGTGTGTGTGTGTGTATGTGAGGTTAAAAAATTCTTGAGAATAGTTCAGGTAGTTTTAAACATTTCACAATATCATTATTTCTCAATAAAATAAAAAATCTTTATCTTAAACAAATTTGGAATTAAATAAAAGTCATTTAAACTATATTTATCTACTAATTAATCAAATACCTATAAAATATACATATAAAATATACAGATCATTAAAAATATATCTATTTAAAAATTTCATTAAAATAAAATAAATTAACAAATTCGTATATTTATGCAATTTGAAATAAAACATTAAGAATTTAATAAAATATTGATCAAAAAATAAGAGACGTTATATAAGTATCGGAAAGTTGGAGTAGCTCCAATGACAGATAATAGTATAACCTAAATCCAACCAAGTTGGCAAAATACTTAAAAAAATTAGTTACATATAATTAACGTTTAGACACTTAATAATGTCGTCAAAGCGGATTAATTCATAGCGGTACTCCATGAGAGTTAATTATGCTATTCTATCATTGCCTTCAAGGTGATGACTATAGGTTGGATTATCAAGTTATTAACAAAAAAATTAATCTATCGATTTGTCACTCAATGATATCTTCAACTTAATTATTTATGTTAGTTGTAGCTAAGGCTCGATTTTATAATTTAGTAGATGACCAAATAATGATTAAATATTTCTTCACACACGATAAATAATTAAGTGTGTCACCAAGGTAACAATACAATTAATAAATGAGATTGTATACAATATTTTTTAGTTGTTTAAGTCTCAAACAGTTTATTTTTTCTAATTTTTAATTTGAAGATTCTATAATTGGTAGATCCCTTCAATCTCATTTTTAACATCAACATTTATATTTGAAAATTTCATTTTTTTTTAGAGTTAGTGGATCATATTTATTTGATTATCCTCCATAATATTTTGTTTATTATTTTATTATAATTAGGATATATCCATTTTTTTATTAATATATTGATATATTATTTTCCTCTACATAATATCAAGAGGGCTTTAGCCTAACTTTAATCATCATTGTGCTCTCTCTTTTCACTTTTCTTGAGATGCTCAAAAGCCAAAATCTCAAATTATTGTTCTTTACAATTTGTCAATCTCATTTGTCAATTGCTCACTAGTGCTTGTGTTACATCTACTTGTGCTCTATCTTTTGTACAAAGTGCTTATACTTAGCTTCAATCACTCTTGTACAATCTCTGTTAGGCATATCTGTATTTGATCTAATTACACTATAGTGTTCAATCATAGTTTCATGTTATAAAGTAATTCTTCTATTCTTTACATTTTATTATTGATGTTATGATGTCTCAATCTCCTCTCAATAGATCGAAATTCTCCTCAATCGTTGGGATAGCTATCAAATTCAATGGTTTCAACTATAATATTTGGTCCATAGCTTTTTGAGAAATTTATAAATCAATTCAAACTCCAAAATAAATATATAACTTGCCAAAATCTGGCCAGTGAATACCTTCGGGACGTCTAAGCCATGCGTGAGTGTATCACAGGCCTACTAATGAATTGTTTGAGTCAAATATGTCACCTTAGTGGATTCAGGTTTACCTTTGTTGCGTGCTAGAAAACCAGTTGCGGTAGAGTGAAAGTTTACTTTTGTGAAATCCAACACACAATTATTTAAAGAGTGAACAAGAAAACTCGAATTTTACGTGGAAAACCTCGAAGAGGGAAAAACCGAGGCTGGCAAAAAAGCTTCCACTATGTATATTTAGACAAGATCTTCCGATCGGATTACTGAATTGTATATGAGAAAGGAACAACAACTATGTAGTCACATTCGTGGTATTTGTAGTATAATGATAGATGATGGTGATGCAATCTGCGGAATCACAAAATGCAATCAGGAACAATCAATCACCGCAGAAATAATCGGTAGAAATGAAGGAACAATCATTGGTAGAAGTCATCATGATGAGGCAAACGAGATTGGCGGCAGCGGATCAAGCATGGCCGTGGTTGGCGTGGTGGCACGATTGTGCTTGGAAATATCGGGATCGATACCCGCATTTTCTAAAACATGCTAGAAAATCGATTCTTGGGTAGAGTGAAAGTTTCGCTAACATGAAATCCAGACGGTATTTAAGAGTGAACAAGAAAACTCAATTTTAAAAACCTCAAGGAGGAAAAAAACCACAGGCAGAAACTTCCACTATATATTTATTTTGAGTACAAGTTTTCCAGATAGCGGGATTACATAGTATAGAAGAGTACAATGGGAATCCCAAAATCGACAACGATAGTCCATAGTTAGTGCGTTGATGAGATAGTGAGATGATGGTGAAACGTGAGGAGCAATGACGATGAAGGTCATCATGATGGAGAAGCGGAGATTGTGGCGAGGATCGGTGGTAGGCCGGTGGTTGGCGGCGTCAGTGGTGGAATGATTATGAAGGATTTTCAAATTTTAGAGCTCTCCTCTCTCTTGGCCTCCCTCATATGAGGAATGAGGCTATTTATAGAGGTGGCGTCTCTGTAACATGCAAAATCTGAACCACTCCTCTCCATCGGACTCATGATGACTCCCAGATCATATGATGTATTTTGTGTATTTGAATGCTCAAATGAAGTCAATTATGAGATCTTTGGGCTTAGATCTTCGTCGAGATGCTCGATTTATAAACAGTGTTTGAGAGTTATTTAAAGATTTAGACATCCATTCTAGGATATTTTAAGTGTTTGATTTTGACCGGTTTCAAGGATCACGCTTTTGGCATGAATTCGTCTTCGTTAGTAGAATTTTCAGTGTCATATCAACCTTATACCCAATTAAGCAAATATCTTATTACACTATATATATATAGAGAGAGAGAGAGAGAGAGAGAGAGAGACGTCCCATAGGCATCTTTTATCATTATTTGAAAGCAGCGACAGCGATAGTTTGGCAGCAGCACCGTCTAAACATGGCAGCTTGCCTTAGAATATATTACTCCAGCTTCCTTATCCCGTTAAAAATCTAATTTAATTTATATACTTCGATTCTAACAGCGTACGCTTTTAACGTTCTATCTAACCATCCAACTTAACTAATTTAATCAAACCTCAATATCAAAGCAAAACAAATATACTTAGAAGCCACTCATCTGGGCATAATGCATTAATGTTAGCCACCGTAATCGTTATTCCACGCTCTTAACGATCGCTACATATAGTCGTCAGCATCTCGATCCACTTAACAATTTCAATTTTCTATATAAATTGTAGTCAGTACAAGCCAGCTTTCAGCTTTGATATCTATAATCAATCCTTCAAGATCAAATTAATGGCTAAAAAATCCTATCTTTGCCTCTTCCTCCTCCTGGCTGCCCTCTTCTCCACCTCACAAGCAGGCAAAATCGCAGTCTACTGGGGCCAAAACGGAACGAAGGCACATTAGCCGAAACTGCCTCCGGCGACTACGGCTACGTCATTCTGTCTTTCCTCTGCTCCTTCGGCAACGGCCAAACACGCAGCTCAACCTCGCCGGCCACTGCGACCCATACTCCAACGGCTGTACTCACCTCAGCAGCGACATCAAATCATGCCAAGCTAAAGGCATCAAAGTCCTTCTCTCCATCGGCGGGGCCGCCCTACATCCTCACCTCCCGAGACGACGCCCGCCAAGTCGCCACCTACATATGGAACAACTACCTCGGCGGCCAGTCCTCCAAAAGGCCGCTCGGCGACGCCGTGCTCGACGGCGTTGACTTCGACATTGAGGGCGGAAGCCCCGACCACTACGACGATTTAGCCAACTACCTCTCCGCCTACAGCAAGCAGGGGGAGAAAGGTCTACCTCTCGGCAGCGCCGCAGTGCCCCTTTCCAGACGCGTGGGTGGGCAAAGCTCTCGACACCGGGTTGTTCGACTACGTTTGGGTTCAGTTCTACAACAACCCGCCGTGTCAGTTTTCCAATAAGGAGCATCTGGACAATTTGATGGGGGCGTGGAAGCAGTGGACGACGGAAATCAAGGCGAGCAAGATCTTTCTTGGCTTGCCGGCGGCGTCAGATGCAGCGGGAGCGGTTTCATCCCTTCGGGCGAGCTTAGGTACATAGTGCTTCCAAGGGTGCAGGAGGCGAGCAAGTATGGTGGAGTGATGCTGTGGTCTAAGTACTATGATGATCAGAGTGGGTATAGTAAATCCATTCTTCCCGACGTTTGAAGGAGAAACTATGACGTAAACTGGCACTGTTTGCGCTTATACTTCTGATGTATTTTGTAAACTGTACTGTTGCATATGTATACCGTATTGGCTGATGAAAATCTGTACAACTTGAAGGCCATGTTCTGAGTTATAAAATGATCCGCTTTTAATTTTCTAACTGTTCTAGTATAAAATCTGTACAACTATATATTAAGATTCACCATAAATTATTTTGTGTTTGTGGAGTGAAAACATTTTCTTTTTATTCAAATTTTGATTATAATTTTTTCAAAATATTGAATGATTATATTTGTTATTTTAATAATCACATATCAGTTATTTTAAGAAAGATTTATCTACATAAATATAATTTCAATGAATTCATATATATATCTGAAACTTAAACTTTGATAAATTCATATATAATAAATTTATATACATTAAAATATGTATTTTATTAGAATAATAATAATTATAATGATATTTTTAACGTGTGAGGGTTCCGAAAATTCGCCATCGACCTCTCGACAAATGCAGAGAGTATGGTTTAAAATGTCGATGTGATATTCAGAAAACAGATGGAATAGTAGATAAGACACTACCTAGAGATTTCACCCTCATTTTACGAGAACTTCATATTTGGTTTCAGGTTTTCTATAGACGCAAGCACCTATAGTTAATTACCCGTCTCAATGCTGAGAGAGAATTTTTGATTAAGGCTAGTCGTTAAGTTGCTTAATACGTAGCGTGTAGTAGCAGCATGTGGAGTTTTATAATTTAGAGTCTAGATTTATTATCATCTTTTAAGCTTAAAGTGAATGGTTGGTGAAATGATGACGTGCCCGATTTAGATCTCATGGTTAGTCATCAGGGTATCGTGGTCCACAGTCTACTTAGTCGAGGAGAGTAGTGGTCCGGCCAGAAAGATCATTATCGGAACGTGTGTTCGTCGTCAAAGAAATCCTTGTAGACTTGGGGTGTTGTTTGCGACAGGAACTTAGAAGTCTCTATATATAATAGATGGTTTTGCTCAATCAACATTCACAACTCAAAGGCGGATTGGAAGCATCTGAGCTACGTATGATCGTAATATAATGGAGTCTTCTTGGCCAAACCACGTCAGAGGACTTTGGTTAATACGTCATCACTGGATAAGCCAATCGAGGACATCGTGTCACTTATGAGATTGATTGAGAGCTATGATGCACGGAACCAAACAGGGGACCGATAATGCAACAAGCATTTTTTAAAATATGAGACACATTTTGGACATGACATTATCATTAATAATTAAGAATAATGTGTATAAATTAAATAGATAAAATATTAAAAATAATAAAAATAAGTCATTTAATTTAAAAATTAAATTAATTACTATATATATATATATATATATATAGATATTTATTTTATTGTACTTTAATAATTTTAATGAATAAAATTTATTATTAATTCTAAATTTATAAATTTATTTATAATTTTAATTATTTGTAATAAATATATCTTATTGTCTATTTTTTTAGCTCAAATATCATTCTTTACATTTCTAAAACTCTCTATAATTTTTAAAATATAACAAACTATATTTAAAATATTTTTATATAATTTTATTCAATTATTTAGGACATGCATGTCCTTTAATTTTAATATTATTTTAATGGGATACTTTTTTCAGCCCAGACGTGTTGGAGCCGTATTCGTGTCCAAATTGGATCTTAAATAATTTTTTAGTAGTGTCGATGCATCATAGATTGAGAGTGAACATGCAGAACACTTGATTTGACATTGGTTTTTTTTGTGGTAGAGTTTTCTTAATTTGTCATCTTGACAAACTCTTAGAAGGTGGATTTGGCTCCAAAAATTTGCCGACTCGACAAATTTGAATTGAAGAGAGTGATTTAAAGTGTGTCTGTATAATTTTCAGAAGGCAGATGAAATAGTAGATAAGACATTACCCAGAGATTTTACTCTCATTTTGTGAGGACTTTAGATTTGGTTCCAGGTTCTATGCTCATAGTTAATTACCCTCCCGATAAGAGAGAACTTTCGATTAAGGCTAATTGTTCGGTCGCTTAATGCATAGCGTATAGTAACAATATGTTGAGTTTAAAATTTAGATTATGAAATTCATTATTTCAATTTAAACTGGATGGTTGGGGGAATAACGACATGCCCGATCTAGATCTCATGGTTCCGTCATCCCAAGCGGTTTACATATTCTACTTAATCAAAGGAGGTAGTCAGACTTGAGAATGATCCTCATCACACATGTGGGTTACGTCGTCCAAGAAATCCAGACTGGGGTGGTGTTTGTCCCGAGACAATCTTAACACCTGATAGAGGTTTGCTCAAGTATACTGTGATTCACAACTCAAAGGCGAGCCATTGGAGCAATCTGAAACGGTCATGATCGTAATATAATGGTGACTGCCAAACCACGATCATGGGACTCATGAACTACTTCATCTATGGAGTCCCAGTAACCTCAGGACACATGCCCACTACTGTGAGATTGATTGAGAGTGAATATAGTAGAACACTTGATTTGACATTGACTCGTTTATGAGCTAGAGTTTTCTTAATTTGTCACCCCCGATAAATAGTTGCGGAAGGTGGATGGATTGAGTTTGATTTAAGTTTTTAATGATAAAGTTTCATTTAAGTAGTTTCAAATTGCAACTTAATTTGATTTAAAAAATTGATTAATTTGAATATGTTTAAGAGCTTTAGATCCTATCAATTACGTTTAATCTTGTAAGATTAGATCTACTATCACGACGGTTTCTCGGATATTTTCTTGATTTGCAACTCTTATTATAAGTTTTTAGGTTTTGTTAACAAAGTCTAAGACTAAAGCGGAAAATAACCCATATCCGAATACGAATTTAAACATTCAGCATAGTGTAGGGGCCCATGCGGGTGTATAGTAATTTTAGGTAATTTTATGTTTGAATTATGAGATTGATTTTGTATTTTCATTTAATTAATTTTAGCATATACATCAAAATTTGCACTTGAAATCTCTATGTTCGAGCACATACATGTATTGATAGCTTAGATAATTTTACCTAATTAGTGATTTTGTTGATTTTGAAAATCATAATCATAATAGAACACAATGGAGCGAAGGATTCATGTAGTCGAATAGTGGGATTAAGGCTTGTTGTTGTTGTTGTTGTTGTTATTGAAAATTAATTATAAAAATTTTGATTGAAGGAAGCCCTATGATTTTTGATTTTGATTTAGTATTGCCTTCTGCTTGTACAAAGTTAGTTGATTGGCGAAATGCATTTTGATTTAGATTGTAGTTTAAAACATTACTTGCACTTAGTTTACTTATTGAGTTTTTGTAATTCTCCAAACTGGATTATGCTCAATCTACATCACTTTTGATAAGTTATGCTGATTTCAGTGTTTAATACTTTATCCCTACTCATGCTTATTAGCTAGCATAGTAATCACCTCCATATTCGTATAAGCGTTATTAAACCCAATTTGGATTCATCCTTAACTATATATCAAATTTTATAGAATTTAAGTTTATTGCAAGTTTGTTATGAGTTTAGTATTAATCTCTTCAAATTTCAATTAAAGTTTGTTTAATTTTGAGAAATTTACAAGAAAGGGTAACTCACTCATTACTTCAATATAAGCCATAGAGAATTGCTATTATAATTTGTGAGTTTAATATTAGCCTCCCCAAATTTTACTTACATTTTAAATGAGTGTTCTATTCTTTCAAAAAATTTCTTGAAGTGCTCTCCCCCTATTTCTTTTTGATTTAACATTTATCTTCATATTTATCATATATTCTTTTGTTTGACTTAAGTTTTGGTAATTTCCATTTGAATTTGTTTAAGTCTTAAATTTTAGTCTAAATTTGATAGCCTCCTCATCCCATCTAGTGCATCGAGGTATTTTACTTTCAGTGCCCTCTTGAGCATAAAGCGGTGTCTTGAGACACTACAATTGATTTTTCATCTCATCGTACCCTCTTGAGCACTCTGAGGCCTTAACGAAAGAAGATAAATGCAATATATTCATCCCCCTTTTTTTCTAAGTAGAAAATTAGACAAACTTTGGTAGAATTTGTCTAGGGGAGCTTTAACAGATGTTGGCTTACTGCACCTCTCTTGGCGTGGAAGCGATATTTATGTGATACCATAATGGGTTTTCAACTAGTGCCTCTTGAAACGATGAGACCTTAAACCTACAAATATATATATATATATATATATATATATATATACTCATTTTGGAGGCAATGCTCGATGGGGAAGCAAGGTTGGGTATCAAGAGAAAGAATCCTCTTGATGTGTTGCTTCTTTGGCTATAGCGAGAATTTGAAGAGAGGTAATCTGAGAGAATGTGGCAAAATCGAAGAAGAACCCTTTTCTTGTTACTTCCTCCATTACAATGAAGAATTGGAAAGGTATCTGAGGAATGACGTTGGAAATCGAAGAAGAACTCTTGTGTTGCTTCCCAGATTGTGATGAAGTGAAGATTGAAAAGGTAATGTAAGAATGCAATTCGAAACCGAAAGAAGAACACAACGTCTTGGAGGTGTTCTTCTCCGATTCGTCGAGGAGATTGACAAAATTGACGGTTGGCTATGGGAAGAAGGTTCGGCGGTGAGCTTGTGGTTTGAAGGCTGCCGTGAGGCGGTTTGTAAACTACAGTGGAGGCGGTTTGAAGGTTGTGGGCGGAGGCAGGAATTGGCAAAGCAGGATCGCGGCTTGAGATTGTGTCTGCGGAGCAGATTACTTATGGGATGGGCAGTGAAGCAGACAGCAGAGGCCAGCAGGCCTAAATTACAGGGACGACCCTGGGGACTGTGGGGCTGGCTTCCCAGTGGGCTGTGAGCTGAGTGATCAGAAGGAGCCAGATGTGGAGACGGGACTTACATAATCTGAGCAGGATAGCGGCAACCTGCACATCAGTGGGTTAAGCGGCTGAGCTTGAGATGGAGGCAGACAGGTGGAGCTGAGGAGATTGAGAGGAGAGAGGGATGGGATATGTAGAGGGAGAGGTTGGAGCGTGGAATGGAGGGAAGAAGGAGAGGCGAGTGGGAGAGGTTTCTTGCTAGAGGAGTTTCGAACGAACGAGAGAGGAAGGGTGGGCTTGCAGTTTGCAGTTTGAAACCAATTTTGATTTTAAAGGGAACGGAGGAATTAGAGATCTTGCAGATTTTAGGAGGAAATTGAGAGCGGGAGCGATTTTTTTTCGATTAGGGCTATTTAGGCTTAAGAAATTTCTCTAAATATTTAATTAAATTTTAATTATGAGTTTTATGCCAACAAACTCATAGAGTCAATATATATATATATCAATCTTAGGTTATTCCAATGTTCCGGACTCAACAATGTAGTCCGTTTTGCAATCGAAGGCCATTTGGTTCAAGTGGTCGAAGATTCTAGTTTCTGGAAGAGAATTTTATTACGACTTAATTGAGGGGATGTGTTTCCATGACAAAAGACAACTTAAATTCTTGTTCAAGGTTTGTCCATAACAAATAACATGGAGTATGTAACATGTGACTCCAACTAGGCGAGGTTTACTGTACTTTGTATACATAACAGTCATCCCAGTAAGCCGTGCATGTGGCATCTACATGCTCATGCGAGCAAGAGGCTATATGGTGCCTAAAGGATATCTAATATGGTATCCCCACACATGTACTCATTCAATATTGAATCTTTGGACATAAAGGTCGTCATAGTTTATTAGCTACTACATCCAACTTGTCATTAGATATCAGTAGGATTTGAAGCCTACGGAAATTATTGGCAGTATGAAATCAAAATTTAACATTAGGGTGTCCTATATGATAGCTTGGGATGCATGTAGAAAGGACATACAGACTATTTTTGGCAGTTAGGAATAGTCATACTGTTCATTATATCACTTCATGGCTATTATATGTGAAGTTATGCCTAACACAGTGTACCGTATTCAGTCAAGTAAATTTGAACATTTTCCACGCATATTCTGGTCATTTAGGATATCAATTATTGGTTGGAAATCTTGTAGACTAGTCTTAAGTCTTGATGACACATTTCTGTTGAGAAAGTACAGAGGAACTCTTCTTACTACAATTTGAGAGTCTGATGAGTCTTGGGCTTGGTTTATTAGGACATTATAGGACTTGATTACGCTTATATGTACTTTCGGGTGATTTATGCATTATCTCGGACATTCGGGGCTTAATGCGTGGATGCCGAATTTTTCCACAGGCTATACCTTTACTTACATCTTAGAGAATTTCAAGATGACATGCAGAACTATGAGATTTTTTGATGCTGAGTTTATGTGCCAAAAGATCTATGTGGCAGGTAATACAAATGACATTCACACCATCACACGTTACATGACAGGCATCAAAAATATCAAAGCAGAGGGTGTTGAGTGGCTGCTTGTTGTAGATGTTACGAAGTGGTCATTGACTCATAATGACGGATATCATTACGATATGACCACTAATGCATCAGAGTATTTCAACGGTGTCTTGAAGAGACGCGTGGGTTGATACAAGCTCGATCACATCAATTTATTACAATCTTGTATCAATTTTACCAAGCGCCGAGGCGACCGATTTGATCGAGCGAGTGACTCGATATTTGCACCGCGTGTTAAGGTGATCTTTGCAGATGAGCGTGAAGCTAGGAGATGTCCAAAATCCACAAGGATAAATTTAAATGAATTTTAGGTTTTTAGCATGTCCTCAAAGTCATTTAAGATTGAACTGCAAGAACAAAATAGTTGTAGTAGTACATGCAGGCAGCCACAATTACTTCACATGCCATGTTGCATGCTTTAGCTATGTTAGGTCAACATCATTTGAGCCATTCGCGATGCGTATCCCCTACTACACATTGCACATGTACCACGCGATCATTATGAAGCTGAATTTCATGTCATCGGATCGGCGGCGGCCATCATATCGCAACCATCATCGATTGAACTAGCGCAAATATCGGAAAGGCTCGAGACCCAGGGACGGTATACCAACATAATGGATGAAAATGTGCAATGAAGTAATAGAATATGTGGACTGTGCAAAAATGATAGGCACAATAGAGCCACTTGTCCACAAAATCGATTACGTAGGACTTAGTGTGTTTGCAGTGAACTACTACATTATTTTGTCCTTGTGTTGTTGCTAGAAGCTTTTTGTTCTTGTTACTGTGTATGTCTGTAATGTAGTTTTCTCTGTACTATTATTAGTCATATATGTTTTTGTCATTACTATTGCCAGTCGAGGTTTGTTGATGTTATTGCGGACGTTTGTAATGTATTTTTCTCTATACTGTTGCTAGTGTAGGGTGTGTTTTTCTTGGTCTGTAATGTATTATTATTGTGACAGTTTACTTCTATTATGTATTTTTCTCAGCACTGTTGCTCGCTATCTGTGTTTTCTCCATACTATTGGCAGTAGATGTACGTTGTTAGCAGTCTGCTTTTTTTCTGTTGTATGTCTCTGTGGACATGTGTTTGTTGGACTAGTGTATGTAGGATAACTTTAGTGTGTGTTGTTAGTAGTTTGTATTTCTCTTAGTATTATTGCAATCTATGGACCTGTGTATGTTGGACCTAGTGTATGTATGAGTCGTGTTTACTTCTAATATTTTATATTTTTATCTACTTTGTTGCACTATACTTATGATGGTTTGTGTTTTATGGTGTTGAAATGTACTTTCTGAAGTTGTGCACCAGACAGGTGAAATGGTATCTGAGGAAGAAGGAGGTGAACATCGGCGTGAGCCGGAGAACCTCCGGTAGACTACTGACACCGATAGAACACTAACATCGCCTCGTTGCGTGACAGACATAGGGCTGCACATCCAGATCTTGTATGATTTATTATTTATCAAAGCTAGCTTAAAGTAAATGCATTTTTTATTAAATCCTCAATTCATATTATGTAGGCGACAGTTCTTGAGGCAGCATTAGACTTGTTGATGTTCGAGTGGGTAGATGAACTACCCATTTATGGATGGGACCGCGATCTTTGGCTTGATTGTTTCCACCGGTATATCGGACTTGATCACCACCGACTGACTCTAGTTGAGGGCTAGGCACCACAAACAAACAGACTTTACTTCGTAGTTAGCGAGATGATAGTTACTTTGCAGGACGTGGCCATGATTCTAGGTGTACGGATTGACGAGCCTCCTATTATCAGATCGATAGTGATAGGGGAGGGTAGGTGATGGTTGTCATGGCCCTATTATTGTGATGAGCTCATCGGTAGACATCCAGAGCCCGATATTATATATCATGATCCAGTACAACCACATATTACATCCACATTTTGCATGGGGCAGGCGCATGCATGGACTTGCTTACCTCTACGTTGGCTGAAATAGGCATTCTATGGACTCATACTTAGATCTACCTGTTGACTTTCGATGCACCTTAGAGCTTACATTTTGTTCACTATTGGCTGCTTCCTTCTGCCAGATACATCCGAGTCTGAGGTACATTTGCAGTACTTACCACTACTGGATGATTTGAGCTTGTTCAGTAGGTACTCCATAGGAGCGGCTATACACACTTATGCATGAGTTGAATGAGGCCACAAGACCAAAGCGGACCAACATGGCAAGATGTCTGCACCTACTTTAGGTTTGGTCATTGGAGCATGTATATGTTGGGCGACCCACATTATAGGTAACCTTTCTGGTAGAGTTGGATGGGCTGAGCATTAGTTGCAGGTGGAATGAGATTACCTACGAGATGACACGCCCATGCTGTATAGAGATGAGCTTGATGGTACCTGAGTCGGTATGACTAAAAGCATAATTTGTTCATATGGTCACCTATAATCATATACTGATAAAACACTAAAGTGATCATAAGTGATATCTCTAAAGTGATAAATCCGCGTATGATAATGTATGTATTGTACCTGCTTAAAGTGATAACCTGTCTAAAGTGATATCCTACCTCTCGTCCCAGCAATATCACTTTTGACAAGTTTTACTGTATGACATATAATTTTTTTTCATGTTGTAGGCGTCACGGGAGGCGTATGGACAGTGCGTCACGAGTAGCGGTGTTTGCTTGTCTGGAGGATATTTGGCTTCTAGGGTACCTGTCAATTTGGAAAAGAATTGAGTGGTAACTCCCAGATCATGTGCTGAGATAGTTTGGTCTGTCACCTAAAGTGGACGTGGTGCCTATAGATCCTTCATTTCAGTGAGTTGATGGTCGCGAGAAGGCTGATGTTGATTGGATTGATTATCACCAAGTCTACATATCACAATGGGAGGCCAGACATGATTTCGTTGTTGTCGTGGATGATGTTACACCTCCTGTTGACCTAGCTGTCAGTCGGTACATGAGGTGGTATCTATTCTAGGCTTCCTTGTACATGCTGAGGGTTCCAACCATTTCTCCTACCACCTACTATCCTTGAGCTCACGAGAGACTAATGGTAAGCATTGAAAAACTATATGTTAACTAAATATTTATCGTAATGAGTCTTGAATTACATACTTTTTTCGCAGCGTGAACTTATCTTGGACACAAGATATTTTTCTTATTTGGAGACATCACACTTATTTTCATTGATCAACACTTATGAGAAGTTATGTTGGGAACTACGCAGAATATGCACATTTCGGGATAATGGGATATAGATGAAACTAGTAGTTCTTCGGCACCTTTAGCTTCTCACATATTGAAGGATTTGATGCAAGTTCATCATTTATACCAAATGTCGATCTATCTGATTACCCATTTAGCACATTTCGTACTCATATCGAAGCCATGTTCTATCCATTTTAGTCATGGCGGCGGTCTCACATGTATCCTCATCCACGGTCATATGCCTATGCGCGGAGTGTACTCCTTGTCCCCTTCCGACCGAGCATCACGGGAGATACCCAATGTTACACCCCTTAGCGAGCGAGCGGACCCGACCGGTGAAGATAAAGCGTGCATCACCATTTCGAGGTCCTCGGCGACCACCTCAATATACTCCGGTGACACACTTCCACCACCTTGACCGTCATTAGATGTCATCACTTGTCATCTTTATTTGTATATCAAATGATAGATCTATGTACATATTACTATTATGTCATTGTTGTAATATTTTTCTATGTTATATATTTTCATTAAAATTGCATTTTGGCCTTAAGATAAGTGATATCTTGTTGGTATTGAATTGTCAAATTTAGAAGTTTGGAGAAGTATTCAAGAGCTAGAATTTGTTATGCTAAGTAAAATTTCAACTAGCAAACTTTGTAATGATATTTTCACAACTACTATTTTTATTAATATCTTCAAGCAAATTTGTCATCTTTGAGTAAATCCTTCTAGTGTTGCTATTTTGTATCCACCCATATCTATAAAACAAGCGCGCAGGCCATAATCGCATTTCTAAGTCAACATAAAAGTCATGGAAAATTTTGTTCTAATTTCAATGATACTAAACTTCTCAATTCGATAATGGATGACTCGGTATGTCTAGAATAACGATTGGTCGCACTTTTCAAAATGGCATACAGTTAGTGAGCAATGGAAAAAACTGAGTGCATGGGGCGCAATCATCTTTTTTACTCAACATAAAAGTTGTGGGGAATTTTGTGTCAATTCCAACGAAACTCTCAATTCGACAATGGATGACTCCGTCGAAAATACCTAGTTGGTCACACTTTTCAAAAAAAGGCGTTGTAGATTTTTTGTGCATTGGCAAAAGCTCTATGCAAGGAGAGATCATCGCCTTTTTGTTCAACATAAAGTCATGGGGAATTTTGTTCCAATTCCAATGATACTAAGCTCGCTCAATTTCGACAACGGACGACTCCGATACGACAAAAATACAGGGGCCGGTTGAACTTTTCAAAATGACGCTCAGATTTTGTGAGCATTGGAAAAAATTGCTATGCAAGGGGCCATAATCGCCTTTTTTAGTCAAAATGAAAGTTGTAGAGAATTTTCTACCGATTCCAACAATATCAAGTTCGCTTAATTCTGACAACGAACAACTCTGATATGGCCAAAATACCGCGGTAGTGCACTTTTAAAAGCGGCCGATTTTTCACACATCGGCAAAAGCGCTACGTAAGACAATCGCTTTTTTTCAACATGAAAGTGTGGGGAATTTTCTGCCAATTCTAAAGATACTAAGCTCACTCAATTCCAAGAACGGACGACTCCGATACGACCAAAATACTGCGGTTGATCCACAATTTTTTTTAAAAAAAATTATTTTGGAGCTAGTCGCCCGTTCAACATGCGACTGGTGCTGACGTGTAATTCTCGTGGAGCCAGTCTCCCATTGAACCATCGACTATGCCTAATTTTAAATTTTGTTTAATGCCCATTTTGCTAATTAAAGATTAAAACATGCTTATATTAAAAATTTAGTCATAGATAATATAGTCATGTAACACTCAATTAATATGCAACTCATATATATTATTATGTATTGTTGACCTACATATATGTGTCATAAGTCAAGTCAAGCCTACAAATCAAATTCATTGGACTTCGAAGATGATAGTGCACGAATCAAGGCTCAAAAATGCGGGGCGTCACCAAAATGTTGAAAAGACCTCCGTCGATGAGCGAACTTCATCGTCACGTTAAGAATATTGAAATTAATCAGAATATAAATATTACATAATCTAAAGAGCGTCCGATAAAGCGATCGAGCTATCAATGTGTCGACGTGCATATCGGAGACGGGAAGCTATGACGATGTCCGAACAACTCCCGTTCATAAAATTGATCATGCCGTTAGACATTGATAATTATTAAATGAGCCGCGTTTAATTGAGCGAGTTTGTGCAAATGTCGAATAATCAGAAGTGATAGTGCGTAAATCGAGGCTGAAATACATAGGACAATACCAAAATTAACTCAAATGACTCCAATGGCGCGACTTAGCATTGAAAGCGTTGAAACTAGTCGGAATATAAATATTGCATAACTTGATGAAGCGATCAGCGTCGAGTCGTTAAAGGCGTCTGCCGCATATCGAGGTCGGGGAGGCACCAGCGGACCAAATGACCTCGTTCACAAAAGTGATTGCGTTGTTAGCTTTGAAATGACAAAATCTATCAAGTAAGATTATTTACACTAAATCAGGGCGAGTGCACACGAATGTCGGCGGTTTAAGCGGTGACACATATTTTGAGTAGAATGGACTAAATTTGGTCGACTTGAATCAAGCGACCTGATTACAAAGCAGACTCGTCATTGCATTGAACATCGAATAATCTTAAATTGATATATATATATATATATATATATATATATATATATATATATATATATATATATATATATATATATATATATATATATATATATATATCTATTATCGTGTTGTAAAGTTCACATTAAAGTCGAATAATTAGTTTAAAAATCAATTTAATCTTAACCTAAAGCCCAAATCCCTAACTCCCACTCTAATAAACACCTTTCGGCTCCCTCCATGCGAGGGAAAATATTCGTCCGGTCACATTTACGTGCGGACTCCAATCATGATAGCGTTACGGTGCGGTGCCAAAAAATGGCAAGTAAGAGCGAGCGGCTATTTTTCGGTTTTTACCCGACCAGCTACGGGGAATGAGTATATCTTGGAAGAAATTTAAAATATCTTCATTTAGGCGTCGTATTTTTTTTATTTGCGGCATTTGAGAGCATTACGAATGAAGAAGGAGAATGAATCGGAAATGGGCGTTGAGGAAATAGGCGATGATGTAAGTAAATAAAATAGATCGGTAATTTTTTTAAGGAGTTGTATATGTAAAATGACAGCGATAGTTTGTAATTTATTTATTTAAGTTAGATTTCCTACTCTGTTTGGAGTTCTCTCAATGAGGACTTTGTCGCGGTGAAGCCTTTGCACAGGTACTCTCATGTCGACGATTCATATTTATTTTCATGATTTTTTTTGTCGTTGGAGAAAACATATTGATGTAATCCTTGAGGAAATTGGTTGTTTGATTAATTTTTTAGTGCTTATTTACATATGTACTCTCTGTAGTGTCTTTCAGTATAGGATTTTTTCCAGTTTGTTTCACTTTAGCACGTTGTTCGGATCATGGTAACTAAATCCCAATCGAAGCAATGGTGGTGTCGAGATTTTAGGAGATTTCTGGCACCTCTGTACCTCTGTACCTCTGTACCTCTATACCTCTGTACCTTTGTACCTGTACCTCTGGTATCTGCCTCTGTACCCTGCACTGCCTCTGCCTCTGTACCCTCTGTGTCTGCTCTATACCTGTGTACCCTCTGACAGTATACCTTCTATACCTTACATGCTTTTGCTATACCTCCCCTCTGTGCCTCTGTACCCTCATTGCCTCATACCTCTATACCTCTGTCTCTACCCTCAGGTTCTGATTTGGTGTGTTGAATGATTTTTGGGTATTTTTTGTGTCGTACTCTCTGGACTAAGCGTACCCTCTATGCTCTCTGTACTCTCTATATCGTGAGCTATGGACTCTATGTTTTTTTGATGAATGTGGTGAATGAGCAATGCGATGATGAAGTTGTTTTATCTAATGACCCAAATTTGGGGTATCTTGCTGAAACGCGGTTGTATATTTCTCATATCAAAAAACCTATCAAAATTTATTTCAAGTCAGGGCGGGTTGTCGCGATGATTCGATTATTGGATTTGGAGGGTGGTGTTAAAAAATATATAGAGATCCATAATCATTCATTGGCAAAGACTGGTGATCTACATCTTCTCGATCACAGTCGTTCTTGATGAAGGCATCTTTGAAGGCGATGAGGCCGGCATTAGGTAACGATGCATTCAGCTATCTAACTGAGGAAGTTGGTGGGGTAGAGAATATTGGATTCACAAAAAGAGATGCTTTCAATTTCATCTAGAAAGAGCGAAGGTCACCAGTTGCAAGTGGTGATAGCAAGCAATTAATACTGTTGAGGAAAGACATCTGGCGGGCGATATCCAATCGCCAAACTCTGACAAGGAAGGTCATCGTTTCAAGCGGCCATTTCTTGGGTTCTTTGTCAAAATAATGGCCGATATCCCGAGCAGAATTTAATCGCACAGAAGATGGATAAGGTATTAGATTAGAACTGCAAGAAGAGTGCATACCATTTCCTGAATGGCTTTATGTGTCAATTTTGGCAATGAGTCGTAAAATGACCACACACCAAGCTTGATAATGCACAAGAAGTGTCCAAGTCGCGATTATGGATAAGCGGGAGTAAGAGCGGCGACCACGGATATCTTGTCTGGTGACATCTTTGGATATACATCTTGCTTTCTTTTAGCAAGCCATACTGCGCATAATTCTGCAGGGATGCAAGATAACATCTATAAGTCACAGCAAACATACATGAATATCAAGAATGAATTGTAGAACCACTAATTTTGGAGAGTAACTCACCCAATGTAAGCATTAAATGTAAAGGAATGGGACATACAATCACAGGCACAGGAGTACTTCTCATTATGATATGAAACGCATCGACGTGTGCATCTGACAGATACTGATCCATCAGTAAATCGTCAATCTGCCCTCACGAAATAATAATATTTCCAGCTGCGAGCACTGTATCTCCCCTGCATTATCAGAAACAGTTATTTTTATAATTTATTGAGCAGAGAAATTAATAGAAGTAGTTAGAATGATATGACATTTGAATCTGTGTGAAAAGGAGGAAGATGCCGGGTGACTTACTTGTCCACGGAATCGAACGTATGAGTTGGAGCATCGACTAAGGCATGCCATCTCGGATGGGAAGTGCGAAGCTCGTGCCGGGCGTAATATAATTATTTAGGCTGAATATAATTGGTAAAAAGCTATATCCATTGTCATCTAAAGCTCGAGAATCAGAACTTTTGCTTACCTCGGACTGGTGCTCCTCCACAACTACGATAGCCTTTAATGGCTCATCAGAGGAAATCGCTGAGCCGACCTGCAATTGAAGGTGAAACAAGGGTCATCTATTGTATCACATTATTCATGAAATTAACGTAATACACGCGCTCAGTGGGGTGGAGGGCAAATCGAACGACCACTCTTGGCAGAGTAGGCTGGTAGTGGTGAGCGGAGAGAACATAGCTTTCCTCTTCCTCATCCTGGTGCCTTCACCCGGCGTGCAAATGAAGGCGTGACATTTGTGGGTGGGAGCCTCCCCTTGACCCTCAGGAGCTTCTCTAGCACAAGACTCCAGGAGGTGTCCACTATAAAGGTCTCACGAGAAGATACCCGGTGGTCTCTCGTGCGACTTCCACCCAGGGGATGGAAGCACTCTTCTGCGCAGTACCCTCAATAGCAAGAACTGCATGAATGCCATCCACCTCTCTCATCACCTTCGCATGGTAGGATGCCACAACTTCCCTCAACTCCCTCAAACCTGCAAATAACCTATCTATTGCAGATCCTTCTGATTGGGGGTAGTAGCAGAGGGCAAGCTAGACACACTGGTTGGGGGGGAATATTTGGGAGAGATATATGGGGAATCAGTAGGAGCGAATGGTGGACGCGGATGGGGGGCGATGTCAGCTGTGGGAAGTTTCATGAGGAGGAGAGGATGATTCAATGAGCGTGTCTCCTCTTCGATAAGTCGAGTGTAAAGGGACTGTGTTAAGCCAAAGATAGATATGACGACAAACAACATAGGTAAATGTATTACTACTCTGAAATGAACGAACATAACTAATGTCCTGTACCTGGTCTCCTCCCAAATCGTTGAAGGCAACGTCTGCAAACTTTATTTTAGGCAATATAATTGGCGTCGACGAATGACGGCTATCTAATAATGTGCTTGAGATCTACAAGAAACATTTATACAGTTAACTTGCTCACATCAAGTAAAACATAACGGCGAGTCAAACATACCATAAGAAGAGGGACAAAGCCACTCATGTAGCGTCTTGCGTATCTTTCTTGTAATGTCATTGAATTGTGACAAGAAGGCCCAAATGGCTTGACCCAATTGTACTCAAAAATTTTTCAATATTATCAGTCAATTAAACTAGAAGCTACTCTATAGTTGTGGTATGCAAAGAACAAATTTGAAATAAGAAAACGTATGTACAACTGGCGTACAAAACGCATTATCGATTCGAGCTTATTCTTATAATTTGAACTATCGTGTGACAATGGAGATTTCGCCATAAAACTTTATCCCTTTGTTTGGCATCCCAGATCACAACTACTTCATCCGGTGAAAGAAATGCGCCCACCAAGAAAAAAGCTTTCGTTCGATGTCCCAAATGGGATAGAGGTTATGGCGTCTTCTTTGCATCCAGCAATCGGCCATTGGTTGAAGCCGCTTCAATATTTCAGTCACTTCACTAGTGAAGCGGGCTATAATATTATCAAATAATGCTCTGATGGCACTCGGCCTGCATCTAGACGTTATCCTTTGCGCATCTTGAACTTCAAAATAAAGTCAAGGTAATCAATATTAACGATAATGGATTGCAAGCACCTTAATATCGGTGCAGTGCAGTACAGTGCAGAGTACAGAAGATGCAATTCATTTCTCCATAGAACACATCCAAATTGGCAAAATCTCAAGAAAGTATAGAGATACAGAGGTACAGAGGGGTTCGGAGAGTACATTTGCAAACAAGCATCAAAATTAGCTTCCAAACAATCTCTAATCTACTTTCACAGGTAAGCAGTAAATATTATCTCAAAAACCAAACCGAACAATCAAGAAAAAGCAAAATATCTCTAATATTAGGAGGTACAGTACAAACAGGTACAGTAGATGATTCATTTTCTTCACAGAACACACCAGGAAAACACAACTTCCGGTTATTCATAAGCAGTTCTAGCCATAGTATGCCCTCAAACGGAAAAAATGCAGAAAAAATGCAAAATCTCAAGAAAGTATAGAGTACAGTCTGTAGTGCAAGTATAGAGGTACATATTCATTTTCTCCATAGAACACACCCAAAACACAACTTCCCGGTTATTCATAGGATCTAGCCATAGTATGCCCTCCAAACGGGAAAAATGGCGAAAAATACAAAATCTCAAGAAAGTATAGATGCGAGGGTACGATGGGTTGGGAGTACATTTGTAAACAAGCATCAAAATTAGCTTCCAAACAACCTCTAATCTACTTCCACTAAAAGCAATAAATATTGTCTCAAAACCAGAATAACAATCAAGAAAAATAGCCCAAAATCGTCTCAATATCGGGAGGTACAGTGCAGGAGGAGGTCTGGAGGTACAGGAGTGCAGTACAAAGGAGTACTGATTCATTTTCTCCACGTAACACACCCAAAACGGCAAAACACATTATTCATAATGGATTCTAGCCATAAGACTCTCAAACGGAAAAATGAACTGAAAAAATGCAAAATCTTAAGAAAGTATAGAGGTACAGAGTGCAGGAGAGGGGTTGGAGTACATTTGCTTCCCAACCTCTAATCTACTTCCAAAAAGCGGTAAACATTGTCTCAAAACCAACAATCAAGAAAAATAGCCCAAAATCGCTCTCTATCGGGAGGTATAGAGTGCAGAGATCTGATTCATTTTCTCCACGTGACACACCCAAACCGAAAACAACTTCCCAGGTTATTCATAGCAGATTCTAGCCATAGTATGCCCTCCAAACGGAAAAATGGGTGAAAAATGCAAAATCTCAAGAAAGTATAGAATGCTGTTGGGTTTGAGAGTACAGGCCAAATCAACAAAAATAGCCCAAAATGGTCTCTAATATCGGGAGGTCAGGAGAGTGCAGAGTACAGTGTGAGAGGGTAGCCATATAAAATCAAAGGGACGCCATAAATAAACCTAGAAACACATACTGATGGATTGTAATGGACAAAGACAGAGAAAATCCTAAAATCTTTCAAGTTCAGCAATGCATGTGGAAATACCTCATGTAACCAACCTCAATTTGAAATTCGGTAAGCCTACAATGATCGAACGACGGAGGTGTGGCCGGTGGGCTTAGGAAATCCTCTTCATCGAAATCCCGTCAGTATTACGAAGAATATCGAACGCGAGATATTTTGTTCCCGAGGTTTTAGGTAAATCGGGTCGCATGGGCGCTAAACCGAAAAATAGCAGTTTCTTCTTATGCGTCATTTTTGGCGCGTTAATTATTATGCGTCGTCGTATTGGAGTCCGTAAAACTACGTCTTCCGGACTATTTTCCCCTGCATGACAGGAGTCCTTCTCCTTGAATGCACCCTCGCTCATCTCGATCGAACTCCTTCTCTTCGAGCCTTCGCCTCCCTCCGCGGTCGAAGAAGCCTCCCCGTTCGGCACTCTCCCTCACGGATGAGCTGCGCCTCCTCCGCGTGAGCAGTTCCTCAACCATTCCCAGGACTTCCCTCTTCCTCTCAATCAAATGTGCTTTTCTTCACCATTTGGCTTCCTCTCCCGCATCCAAAATTTTCCTCTCCTCTTCCAAACCGAAAAGGATAAAGGTGATCGTCCTCTTCTCTTCTCCTTCTTCTTCTTTATCTTCTTTCCTTTTCTTTCTCCTTCTTCTTTTCCCAATCCAAAAATTTCTTCCCTTTTCGTTTTTCTTTTTTCTTTCTCTTCCTTCTCCAAACCGCAAAGAAATCCTCTCCGATCTTCCTTCTTCAATCCAAAATCAAATTTTCCATTTTCCCTAATTTTTACAAATCCAAAAAATCAAAACCTCTCCTCTTCCTCCTCCTCCATTTCACTCATCCCCTCATTTCCACAAAAACAGAAAATTTCACCTCTTTTCCTCGCAAAACCAATCCGAATTTTGCATGATAACACGTGTGAAGAGAAACAGTCATGAGATGGGCTTTTTTTTCAATTTTTCCTGCATTACCTCTTCAAATACACTTCATTGTAACCGGGGAAGAACACCGTCATGAGGCAGGTTCTTTTTTTCGATTTTCGGCGTTGCACTCCTTGCATTACCTCTTCAAATCCACTTCGCCGCGACCGGAGAAGAACACCGCCATGAGGTGGATTCTTCTTTCAGTTTTCAGCATCGTCTCCCATTTCTGTCCCCTTTCTTATCCTTCTCTTTGCCGTAACCAGAGAGGAACACCATCATGAGGCGGGTTCTTCTCTTGGTTTTTAGTATGCCTAACCTCATTCCTTTACCGATCATTGTAATGCATAGAAAAAAATGAGTCGGAACATGTGGGATGTGTATATATATATATATATATATATATATATATATATATATATATATATATATATATATATATATATATATATATATATATATATATACATGTTTTTTTTTGTTTGAAGGCCTTGTGGTGCTCATGAGGCACGACGAGATGAAAATTGGTTGCAGTGCATGAGACAACGCTCATGAGAGAAAGTAATATCCGTTAGATGTGCCCCCAGTCGAAATCTTTGAAATTTAAAAATCTCGTGACTTAGAAAAAAATAGAAAGTAAAAGAATCGACTTAAGAATGTTAAGCAATGAAACCTAAAATTCAAATTCAAATTAAAAACTCTAAACAAAAAGGAGGGAAGATGATATACAAATACAAAAGTAAAACAAAAAAAAGATGGATGAAAAGTACTTAAATTTATCTATGCACACTTGAAAGCCCACTAAAGTTTCAGCCGCTCTCTTTCAAATGCTCCAACTCCAACCCTTCAAACAAATGGAATGGAATGTGAGACTCCTTCTTAGCCTTATTTATAGAAATTAAAAGGGATAGTGAAGAGTTCACTTTCAAAAGAAAAAGAGGGGAGAAAATGAATGTAGGAAAGTTTGAATAAAAATGAGGAAAAAAATGTAGGAAAGTTTACAAAAAAAAGGATGGAGAAAATGAAAGCTACTCTGAGGGTAAATCTTCTTTTAAAATAACAAATTAAACTGTCTTTTGAATCTATAACTTTAAAGTAAGGTTCACCACCAGATCTTCAACTCTTACAAGCAGACAGAATGCGATATTAAATCAAAATCTATAAAACTCATAGGGCTTCCTTCAATCAAAAATTAAGGAATTTTAATATAATTATAATTTTCAAAATCAACAAAGTCACTAATTAGATGAAATTATCTAAAACTATAAATTCCCGCATGTGCTCGGACATAAAGATTTGAAGTACAAATTTTAATATCTGAAAAGTGCATTTAAGTTGTTCATATTCCTCATTGAAAAAAAAAACTTTTTATATTCTTTATAAATAATAAATAAATAAATAAGTCTTTACACCTGCTCTCTCTCTCTCTCTCTCTCTCTCTCTCTCTCTCTCTCTAAGTCACTCACGTCAAAAGAAATAAAAAAATAAGAAGAAAATTGGGGGGCACACGACCCCTCTCTCTCAAATAAAATAGCCACCCAAAAAAATATAATAATATAAAATGATAAAATAATTTATATATACATATAAAATAAAATAAAAAATATAATAACTAATTATTAAATAAATAAATAAATTTAATACACCTAATATATATATATATATACAATAGAACCTGTCTAAATTGATACTCCGGGGATTAGGGGCATTGTATTAACTTAGGCAGGATATTAATAAAGAGAGTATCATTTAATTAATTGATTTTTCATTGTCAAGGAGGTGCGAATATTCTACAATTCCAGCTTGACGTTCACGGAGCTAAATAAAAGGAGATCAGTCATGCTCTCTTAGCCATACACAAGGGAAGTTTCTAGAGAATTATAGAAAAATCGATGTAGCAGCCATCCTTTGGCGCACCCGATGTCAAGCGAGACAATCGAGCGCCCGCCATTGCCGGATTCGCGCAGTCAGACGTTGCTCCAATTGCCGAGGATGCACTCGTTGATCGACATCATCGGGGATCCGGAGGCCGTTCATGAGCTTATTCGGAACCCAATGGACATCCGCAATCGTTGACTATCCAACGAGTTGGAGATGGCCTACGTTCCAAGCGAGGCGAGATCAGGACCTCTTCGAGAATCTGGTGCAAGAAGATGAAACATAAGTTGGCGACGGTCGAACCTGATTGTGAAGGCTTTAGAGGCTTTGCGGTGTGGCCTGTGAACAGTTGGATGCAGATGATGCGTTAACATGGAGACACTACTACATCCATCCAGATCAGATAAGATCATGATCGAGAACCGAAAACTTGCGAAGCCAATTTCTCGTATTTCTCAAAAGTTTTAAATTTGATGTCAAATTTTGTAACAAATATGTAGCTGTTTTTTAAGTTATCAATATAAAAAATTTTTGGGTATTAATTATTGACTTTGGGAGGTTTATTAATAAATGTATGAGGCACGAGCTGGGACTAGGCCATTAGTATTAACTATTAGAGGTTATTGACTTAGGCGATCAACTTGAGTTCTCGTATATATATCTTAATAATCTTTACCTAAAGTGATTTTATATATTTTTGAATGAAATGAGTTTTTTCATCCAAAAATAAGGAGAGCAAATGATATATCTCTCTAAAATTTATAAATAAAGTATAGATTTCAAATTAAAGCATATATTCAATCAAATTCAACGAATCAATGAGATGAGTCCAATAATACTATATTCGGATCAAATCAAGCCCAAATGAGCTCAAATCAAGCTCAAAAAGTTACATATGAAATTTTGAGACAACATTTGGATGATCAAATTACTTCCAAATTTGACATGCTTATAATCGAATCGAGTGGCTCAGACAAATCCAACGCCTAAGATTACTCAAATTGAAGATCATTTGGATGGTCAAATCACTAAAAACTATCTATGATCAAATGAATGATACATAGTCCAGATAGAGTGGTTTGAGATTTTAGCTATAATGATGAAAATGTTCTCTCAGAATCCTATAAATAAGACCCCATTCTTGTCATGAAAGGAGGGTAAGAGCTAGAAGCGAACTTAGGAGAAAGCTGAGCGAGAGAGTTAGAAGTTCGAGTTCGCATACCATTGTAGGTCGATCACCGTGATTGTAGATCGCAGATTACCATCAACAGATTCTGGTCCACTAGGCATTTGTAGCACGATTCTAGAATTTTCATTATCAATTTTTCACATACAACATTTTAATCCATTTGTCGGGAAGATTTAAATT